>PVJH01009704.1:0-77681 GCA_004026705.1 Nesogale talazaci | reverse complement strand
TGATTTATTTAAAAAAAAAAAAAAACACCAGAGAGGAATGTGCTCCTTAGTGTCTTTAACCATGAGAGCAAGGGGCAATCTTTGCCCATAGAAGCTCTGAAGGGAAGCCTAGGGAACCCGGGATTGGGAGAACCTGTGGGCGTGTTCTCAGGAGACACCGGTCCCTGGAAAGGGACATCCTACTTGGTAAAGTAGAGGGGCGGTGAAAAGGAGGAAGGCCCTCAATGAGAGAGGGAGGGACACAGTAGTGACATCATAAGAACAGTAGGAAGAATGGCTCTGGGCCAGGTGATATTTTGGTCTATTGAACAAAGGGTCACTATTCCAAAGGCACTGTGCAGAAAGAGGCAAAGAACTAAAGCAAAACTTTGCTACCAAACAGAAAGGAGACTTTCCCTCCTTTATACCAGTGGTCTCCTGTGTGGTTGGAAGGAAATAGTGAGTAAACTACCTGAGGAATTAATCAGGGCTTGGAGGTATTGAATGCAAAGTTGATGTTCTGAAATGTGAAACCGCTCCTTAGTTACAATAAAAACCTGTTTAAAAAAATAATGAGCTATAACACACAACAAGGCTGCATGTACTATCCCAGGAGACCAACAATTCCACCATAAAGAAAGAAATAGGAGTAGAATCGATGATAAGTAAGAATGCTTAATATTCTAGAATTTTTGCTCAAAGAGATTGACCATTTTATAGGCAAGGAAATTATATTTGAAATGTAACCTCGGTTTAATTATCTATCCTATCTCTTTTCAGTCTCCTCAAGAATTAAATTTATCACTCTTCTGAATGTCAATTCTGCTGCAGGGTAATGAGATTACACTGATAACTGAAACTGAGATCTAAACCAAAAATTTTATTTCAGTCAAAGTATCCCATTTCCTCAGAAAATGTGTTAAAGCCTTAATATCTTTGGATGGGCTAATTCTAAAAGAAAGCCAGAGATAGGGCTGAGCCCCGATGGCATAGTGGTTGTGTGCAGGACTGCGGCCCACTGGGATGGAGGTTCAATTCCAGCAGCAGCTCCACAGGAGCAAAGGCTGGGCCTCCTACTCCCCCACCAGAGGGCAGTGATGCCCCCCCCCCAAAAAAAAACAAAAAACAAAAAAAGAAAGCCTGTCCTATTGGGTCGTTATAAGTCAGAATTGACTTGATGGCAGTGAGTGTTTTGTTTTCAGTTTTTATTACTTTTCCCCCAGCAATTATTTATTTATCTTGTGAGTACTGTCCTAAGATTCAAGGGTAGAGAAGCTTTGTCTCATGAACGTCAGACAGATAAAGAGAGAACAATCCGTGGAGAATGAAATCCCCTTAGGAAGAGAGGCAGAGCTCAGTGAGATGGACTGATTAAATGACTGCCGTGAGAGGTGAAATAAAGCAATGGTTGTGAGGATAGTACAGGGCTAGACAGTGTTTTGTTCTGTTGTATAGCTGTGTTAGTCTGGGTAGACTTGAGAAACAAAATTCACAGACACTCTTAATTACATAAAGGGTAAGTATACAATAAGAAATTATCCCAACCCAGTGCTGGCCAAAACCCATAAGTCTGACATTAGCTCCTATGTCTGACACCGGTCTAAAAATTCATCCTCAAACTCACAAAACACATGCAATGATGCCAACTGCAGGAGGAAAGCCGCATCAGTGAGCGTGTCAGCATCTCAGCACTGGCAGGGGTCTCCATTTGGCTGTTCCCGCACCCAGGGCTGCGTCAGGGCGGGTACATGTGGCTTCTCCTCAGGGATGTCTCGCAGGAAGTGAGCCTTGCCAGCTGAGGCAGACAATTAGCTGAGACAGTCACACATTGGTCTGACCATCAGAGACCAGAAAGGCGAAGCTCACCATTTAGCTTTCCGCCCTTCAATTACTCCCACATGTGTTCATTGCGCAGGTTGGTACAATAAACCTTAACCATCACAATAATCAATCTCTGTGAGTTGGTACAACGCTATAGCACCTACCAACAATGGAGCTTTAGCTCCGCAAACTGAAGTCAATGAGAATTGGCTTTTCGATTCGGTTTGGATCCTATTACATTGGAGAAAGGTTTATGAATAACCCATGATATGCAGATGACACAAGCTTGCTTGCTGACTGCTAGGGTGAAAATATTCTTATCTAGAAAGTTTCAACTTACTGGACTTGGGAGTACTGTTTTATTCTCCATACACTGTTAACAAGCTAGACGCTGTCATCTATCAGCCCTAAAAAAATCAAATACAAAGATGTCTCACACAGTAAAGAATATCACTGGTTACCAGTTGATAAAATCAAGGTGCAGAGAGGAGTCTCTTCAAAATCCAACATGACAATGTCATTATTTTTCTCTCCATTGGGGAAAAAGAGAGAGTTAATAGACTGCGACATTACTTACAAGCAAGTTACAAGTAGGGCTTATGAGCCTCTTCACTTAAAAAAAAAGGCACTGGGAGAGAAGAGAAGGCTATTATTGTGAGGAGGTGCTCTCAGATCAGTCCTGACTCATTGTGACCCTGTGTGCAGCAAAGCAAAACCCTAGCTTCATCTGTAAGCTCCACAGGAACCTGTTCCCAGGACTAGCTTCCAGATCACAACCACATGCACGCCACCACAGTACAGCAAACTCACAGACACCCAATGGAAGAAAGGGTAATTCTTGCCAAATATCTGCCAAAGGATCTTCGTGAGAAGACACTGCTGACTTGCTCACTAGAATTCTTCTAGAGAAGAGGAAACACCTTTTGTCTTTAATAAGCTAAGAAGGTTACGGACAGACACAATGGAGCCACAAGTTTTGCTCTAAGGGAAGATGTACAGAAAAGTCAACCCACTTCCCCCATCACTTGTTCCCTCTTAGAACAGTTGCTTCCTTTCTCCCTAAGAGCTTATCTGAAGAAGCCCATTGATCGAGGCCTTTCTACTGCATCCCATCACCACGCCAGAGCAGTCACTTGAGTTCAGGTAACTCAGATCGACCCTAAAACCACTCTCTGGCTCAGGGTTGGAAGCCAACTGGATTACATAAAAATATGTCTCAGTATTATATTGGATAGGGAATCCCAGACCCTTTCGCTTAGAACCTGAAAAACATCCATCTCATTGCAAGTAAAAGAATATTCAAGGAGAAAATGGGGATATTTGTAAATAACTTCTAATTCTGTTTTCGTGGAAACACCCTCATGTTAGAAAAGCCTTCTAATGTAGTAAGATTAGATACCAGTTATTAAACTGTTACCCTTCCTTGAAACTGCAAAATTGTAAAATTCTAGGTAAAACATTACGCTTGTACACCACTGGCAAAATACGTCTTCCATCTACTCAAACCCTACAAAAGAGAATGCCATGAGATCAGCATTAACATTTTACAAGAGGAAACGTTGATCTTTCCTATCGCTGTACAATCAGACAGTGAGGTCCTTTACTTCCCTGGGTACTGTCTCAACAGAAATGCTGACTTAATGTCTGAGCGCTTCCACACTTATTTGCCTTTAACCTCTCTTTAAAAATATGTCCATTTGGTAGCTAATTAAAAACCTGAAAATAAATCCAAACATACTTCAGTTGTTTGTATTGCTATAGAGCACTAGTCAGCTACAAAGCTGTTCAAATAAAGTAAATGAAAAGCACTGTATCTAGCTCATTAGCTTTATTCAGTCATCATCACTACGGCCAGAAATTCTTCAGGAAAATAATTCAGGACAAAAAGCTAATTTGGAACTAATGTAATAGGGAAAAAGAGTCCACATTCCCTAAATAAATTAATCCTTAAAGGGAAATAATGAAGCCCCTAGTGTAAAAGCAAAGAAAACTTTAAAAGGTAAATGTGCAATGAAGACTACCTGCATTTTAAAATGCCTAAACTATTTTGTTTAATGCAAGCCTGCAATGATGTTTACCCACACCCAGAACTTAGAAGTCATCTGGAATATATTACATTCTAGGAAACATTGCAAGATGAATCACATACTACACATATTTCTGAATAAATAACAGACAATACGATAATGAAATTTTGAATAAAAAGAAAAATTAGATCTCTTGTCTTTGAGAGACAAATTTTTAATAATGTCACTTTAAAATGTATATTAAAGGGCTGAGCCCCGGCGGTGTAGTGGTCGAGTGCGGGACTGCAGCCCACTGGCTTAGCGGTTCAAATCCAGCAGCAGCTCTCCAGGAGCAAGGTTGGGCCTCCCACTCCCACCAGAGGGCAGTGATGCACCCTCCCAAATGTAGACTAAAAAGAAAACTAGCAACTCATGCTTTTATGGAATATGTCCATCTAAGAAATATGAACATGCTGACTATACCACGTGGAACAAGGATAGTGTCTGCCCCAAAGCCAAACTAGGGAGGAGTTCAACCTTAATTGCTTTGGTGACTTCTAGTTCTCATACTGGTCTGCATGCTAAAAATAGTACCAGCCAGATGTCTGTGAGTTGAGGTGTGCCTAACTGAGCACCAAATGACCTGGAAACATGGAGTCTAGCTTTTGTCAGGACCAATTACTTGTGATGGTCTCATGTTCCCTAAAGGACTAATTTATGATTGGAAGCAAGCCCCAGGTACAGCAGACTTTTTGTTTTTGTTGTTCCAGGTCAAGACCGAAGCTGACATCACCACCTGCCTGTGGAGTTTCTGAGCTTGCTCCTCTAAAAAGGGGACCCAACTAGAGAACCATCAGGTTAACACCTGCAAGGATTCTGCAGAGGTTCCACATTCATAATCGCTTCTGATCGATGCCTGCCATTCCATTATTTGTATCCACCATTTACTGCTAAGTCCACCCACGGTGCTTTTTAGAGACTGTTTCATTCGTTCCGAGAGCCGTGAACAGATGACTCTACTTTGCCCACACTCCGGCCAACTTCCTAATGCTTGCCAACCTGGTGGTTGTAAACTAGCGTCTTTCTGATGACCAGATTGTAAGGGTGAGGAAAAAAGAGTCCGCCTCTCAAGTAAAGAAGCAACAAAGGCACATTGCAGAGCGTACAGACACAGGGAGGGATGGAGAACCGAACTCCTTGTTTGCAACCATTTCTGTTACCTGATGCTTTGTAATGGCGGTAGAGTGAATTTTCCGAATGTGGTTCTTCTATCCATGTCTCTGTCACTCCCCCCAAATGGTTGGGTGTGACCATGCAAATAGGGCATGTGTGATACTAACAGAGATGGCTGATTAATTTTAGTTGTCACCTGCGAGGATGAGGCATCTTTGTAGGAGGAGCAGAGAGAAATCCCAGAACCTTGGGAAGAACAGCCGCCAGGATAGCGTGCTCCAGATCTCTGGCTGCTCTCGGAAGGGGTGGAAGTTTGAGTCTGGAAGTATCAGAGGTCAAGGCTTGAAGAGCACGAAACAGAACATAGAAACAGTGCCCAGACCCCGAGCCTGTGAGGCAGACGAGCAGGTTGGCTTCTTGGCCCACAGAGACAGAGGCCATGGGACCACCTGATATTTCTGGGGATTGCCTGCCTTCCGTGTGACTTCTCCATGTCACAAGCTGCATTTTCAGAGAGAGGCTTGGTTGCTGGCTGAGGAGAATCTGATGTGGATCTATGAGTGTATTTTACTGTTTACTGATCCTGGTTTGTGGTAACCTGCGAACTCCCCTAGGAAAAGCCCCTTCATTGTGAGGATTGTTTGTGGGTTCTCTATGGCCCTTGCAATGAATAATCTAATTTAGCAAAGAAGTAGAGTGCTGTCGGAGAAATGGTTGGTGTCAGAGTAGGTAAAGAAATTGGAGGATGGAGGTATGTCTGACGTCTGCCTCGTAGCAATAGGGAAGCCACCCAACACCCCCAACACCATGTCCTGCAGTAATAAGGGCCCTCAAAGTTGAATGGCTTAAAATAACAATTTTATAGTCTCTCTGGTAGTTCTGTATGGTAGGCAGGTTTAGCTGGGCAGTTTTCATTAAAAATTTCACATAGTTGCAGTCAAATTATTCAGAAGCATCTGAGACTCACCTGAAGACTGCTAAATCACCCTAGATGGTTTCTTTGGGTCCAAATTTGGTGTCTTCACTGAGATGATTGAAATTCCTGGGGACTGCCTTCCATGTGACTTCTCCATGTAACAAGTTGCATTTTCACCAGATTTAACATTCCCAAGAGATCAAAGCAGAAGCTTCACAATTTCCTAGGACTGAGCCTCAAAAATCACACTCTCGGTTACAAAATGCCAGACCAGAATCAATATAGAAGGGGACCGCATGAAATTATAAAGAACAGAAGGGTGTAAGGGGTCTTCTTTAAAGACTAACTACCAGATCACATAGGTAGAGTGTGTTCTTTCTGGGGTATAGATCTGAATTTTTGTGAATATTTCTTTTCCCCTTTAGGTAAATAAGTATATGCACTTTGTTATTTGTTAAATAAGTATATATACTTTGTTAGACAATACATTTTATGTAATTACATCTGCATTTTATAAATATTGACTTAGCTTTCTTCTTGGAATATATAATCTTTTTGATCAGGTTTTCAAAGTATGTATTTTGAGGTCTTGCATGGATGAGAACACCATTATTTTATACATTTAATTCTTTTCTAATACACACCCTTCAGCTGATGTCCTTCAGTGGTAGAGTTAAGTGTTTAAGCACTGTTTGTAAGGTCGGTCTTTCAAACCCATCCAGACGTGTCTTGGAAGAAAGGCCTAGTGATTGTTTCCTAAAAATGACAGTCTGGAAACCCTTATAGAATATAGTTCATAATGAAATCCATGGGGTCACGCTGAATTTGAATTGACAACAAGTTAAGGTTTTTTTCGATTTGTTTTCCCTTCAAAGTTAAGTGCCTGTGTTGTCATCGAGGCTTTTCTTCTCTAGGGTTATTGGATCATTTGACTAAGTCTCTGATTTTTAGATTTTACTCTCATCATTGGTAATCTAGACTCTATCATCACCTTATATCTCCCCACCCCCACCCCCTGCCCACCACTACCACCACCTCCTGCCCTAAAGCTTCCTCTGCAGGTACTCTTCTTTCCTGATTGCTGTTTCATTATCCCTGAGTTTCTAAGGTGGGGTGTGGGGAGACGGAGGCACATTCAAAGGTCAGACTCGAGTCTGTACCTACTTCTGTTCTCTCCTTCTCGTGGCCAAACTGCAGTGTGTGAGCTCAGTCTTCAGCCTCCAGCCCAAGGGGCTGCCTCTGCCACCAACCTTCTCCCTGTGCTGTGAGAAAGACAAGGTCCCACTCCCCAGGGAGATGTGGAGCCCAGGAACATGCCCCCTGCTGCCTTTGTCCATGGTGCCCAACCTTCTCCAAATCCAGACTGCCTTTACCATCCAATCTCCTGTTACTTCCACAGCATAAACCTTTCATGTTTCTGGTGCTTCTCACAATCTTTAAGTTCTGAAATATGGGATTGTCCCTCTTACTATTTATCGTCCTCAAAGAAGAGACTGTTTTGTTTTCTAGCCTATCAAAAACCACATGTTCTATATTTCAGACCTTATCCTATGTTTTCTTTTTAGTTCACACAAAATTATAATATTAGATTATTAATTATATATTATATTGCCTCATCTTACATTCTATATGTTGGATTGAAATTGGAAAAGGCCAAACTTGAGAGAATAAGCTTTGAGATGAGTTTTCCCAGTCAACTCTAATACTTCAGTTATCCTTTAGATGTTGTCTACATTGTTTAAAAGAAAGAAGATGGAGGTAGATTTAATAAAATCAGAGTATATTATTTGTCTAATCAAATATTTAAGTAATCAAAGAATTAAGAACAAGTATAAGTATATTGACCCCAATGAAGCAAAAGAGCACAGTGTCTTGTTAGAAATACCTTTCCTTCCTTTCCTCCAACATACTAGACATTCATTATCAACATGTAAAAGAATAGTAAAAACAAAGGTTTCGCACATTGTCCTTTGTACTTCTACCTTAATAAACCAGAAAGCTAGTCTACTAGAAACTAACAAGCAGCTTCAACTTGAGGAAAGACGGTATCTGAGTTGACATTTCAGTCACCTGCTTCCAGGGCCCCTGGTCCAGGAGAAATGACCTCTGGGCTGCTGAACACCAGGTGGGTGGTTTGAATTCCATAAGCGAAAGATTTGGCTTTCTACTCGCATAAAAATTACAGTCTCAAAAACCCATGGGGGCAGTTCTACTCGGTCCCATAGGGCCACTATGACTCAGAATTGAAGCGATGGCTGAGGGTTTGGTTTTGCTTTCGTGTCTGTCCTTGAAGGAGGCCTGGTGGCACCATGGGATATGAGTTGGGCTGTTAACTACAACATCAGCAGATTAAACCCACCAGCCACGGCATAAGAGATGTGTGATGCTTTCTAGTCCTGTAGAGACGTGCAGTCTCAGAGACCCACAGGGTCGGTTCTATAGGGTTCCGTGGGTGCTAGAGTCCCATAGGGTCACTATGGGTCCGAACCAAGTCAGCGGCAATATGTTTTTTTCAAGTTTGACGTCAGTCCTTCAAGTCACTTATCTATGCATAGTTTGGCTCCAAGTTCCTTGTAGGAACATTGGTTTTGATGCTGAGTCTTGGGATAGCTGAGGTGTGTGCCAACTTGACTTGATCCATATCCTCAGTTGTTTGGCAGTTGAGGCCTCGTACTACTCCATGATGTTCCCTAGCCATGTAACCAACCCTCTGGTGAATCTTGGCTCCGAGTGGCCAAGGTCACAGCCCTGGTGCAATTGAAAGGAGGTTTCCTCAGGAGGATAGCCTACTTCATATACAAGGAGATGCAGTAGAAAGCTCCTGCTGGGTCTGGATCCTCCATCTGGCTCATCACCATCCAGTTCTTTGGAATTGCATCAATGGCCTACTATATTACCTGCCTACCCTGGGAGTCTTCCGTGTCCTGCTATCTGACCCACTGATCTTGGATTCATTTACTTCTGCAGTCACCAGTCTGTCACCTTCCTGCTGATCTTATGTTCATCAGCCCCCACTCTACATGAGTTCAGAAAAGTCTCCAGCCTAACATCTGACTCATAGATTGGGTACCTGCCCAGACTTGAACTTGACTGCTTCTACAATTGTGTGAGTGCTTTTCTAGATATACATTTGTTCATACACACACACACACACACAAATATACTGATTTTGCTTCTCTAGGGAACCTAACCTAACACAAATCTTTTTTACTTAATAAATTCAATCAAACCACCTCTGTATTGTTGCTCAGGAATTTCTGCATTTAATACATGGCTTGTCAGAATCATAATTTCTACCTCTAACATAATTCTGAATCCTTTTTGCTGATGAAAATGTCTGTCTTTTGCTGCTTCCGAATAAGTACCGTTTTTCTATATTCACACATCTGAGAATACACATAAATATCTTTATCTTCACATTTGATGTGTTTTGCATGTAGAGCAGTGCTTCAGCCATCTGTTACATTTGGATGTTTAATGTTAATCTTTGATTAAAATTTCACATTTAAAATCTACGCAATCTGTGCATTTTCAAATGAAACATAACACAAGTACCTGAGGACTATTCGTGAACCACCACATTGGAAATATATTTTCTCTCTGACTTAGCTGAGCTTTTAAAAGAATGTCTTCAGGATACATTTTGAAAGGGATCTTCAGAAGTGATGGAGTAGTTAATGACTGCTGTAAAAGAGTAAATCAATACTCACCTTCTCAACCCGATTGCTGAAGACAAAATGGATGTATAAGCAAATGTGGTAAAGAGAGCAGATGGTACCCAGCTATGAAAAGATAAACTATCTGGGACCTTAAAGGCTTGAAGTTAAACAAGCCCCCACCTAACAGGGAAGCAAAATAATCCCACATGGAAGAAACACACCAGGCTGTGTGCTCATAATGTGTCAACGGGATCAGGTATCTAGTAACAAAAGATCCCAAGTAAACCTATCAATGCAAAAGAGGGGTATTGAAGTGAAAACCCAAATTCCATTTGTAGACAATTTGATATCCCCCTACAGAAGGGTTGTAAGGAAGGGACAATACAACCAAGGTACAGTATAGCACTGGTGAAGCACACATCACTCCTCTGGTTTCTGAATGCTTCTCCCATTCACCCATTCACTACCATGACCCAGTTCTACCTCACAAATCTAGCTAGACCAGAGAATACACATTGGTACAGATAAGAACTCTCAACACATGGAATTCAGGACAGATAAACCCCTTAGGAACAGTAATGGGAGTAACTATATCATGAGGGTAGAGGAATGATCAGGGAGGGGAAGGGAGAGAAAGAGGGAACCCACCACAAGGTTGCATAGAGAGCCCATCTTCCAAAGGTTATCGAGAACAAAAATGTGGATGAAGGGAGACAAAAGGCAGTGTAAGATGTGACATAATAATAGCAATATATAATTGATCAAAAATTCATAAGGGAGGAGGGTGGGGGAATGACCAATGGCTCAAGTAGAAAGAGAAAATATCTTGGAAACGTTGATGGCATCATATATACAAATATGCTTGATGCAATTGATATATGGAATGTTACAAGAGCTGTAAGAGCCCCCAATAAAATTATCTGTCAATGATAAATAAAAAAGAACTACTTCTTGGATTGAAGTTCATATGTGCATGAGTTTATTCCAAACAAAATGTGTTAAAACATGTCTCTGTGAACAGTGGAGGCTGCAAAATAAGCTCTGTCAGTAAGACACTTGTCCTAGTCTTTTCAATGTGCCTTCAAAATGCATTAGCCCAAGGAGATATGTTGGGCCAGGTGAATTAGATTAGATTATTAGATTATTCAAAGCTCAGCAGGTTATAGCAATTGGTTGTGACTCCAAAGAGATGATTGCAATAAATTTTGTCACATGTCCCAGATCAATCATGAGAGCTTATTATGAAAAAGATTTGAGAAAATTAAAAACATATTAATAATAAAAATTCAGGAAAGTTGTGCTGGGTAATTTTTTGTGTCACTATAAGGCACTCTCTTATTTCTAGAGAGTACCAAAGGCTGTTCTATGAGACTTTTCCTGGGGAATCATATCCCAACTACTCTCCATTCCTGATCTGTCTCCTTTGGGCTTCTTTTTGTTCCCCAAACTCAATAAAAAAGGATCACGGGTTGAATTCCTTGAGGATACCAAAACTGATGTTTTGATATGGTGTAAGTGCAAAATTCTTTGGGGAAAGGTTAGCAAAATGGAAACAGAACCTTCAGATCTGTATAGACCTAAATGAAAGATATGTCAAGAAACAACCTCACAGTTTTCTATTTTTGTTCAATAAAGGTTTCTAGGACTTTATAACAATATTTTTGACTTACCCTTATATTCCTACAATTTTTATCTATTTGTTATCATTGTTGCTTAATCCAAGGCTGCTTTAAGTCCAAGACCTCGGTTAGGTAGCCATGGTGAGAATCATCAAGGCAGCCTGACCACCCTGTTTTATCTTGAGATTTGTAGCTTATCCAGTGCTCTCACTCACCTATAGTTTCACCTATGATGCCTGTATGGTCTCAGCTAAGGCCCGCTTTGTTCTCATATGTCATTTTACACCAAAACTCACTGCCATTGAGTCAATTCTGATTCAGAACAAGCCTGTATAGTGGCTCTGAGACGACAACTCTTTACAAGAAGCAGTTAGCCTCATCTCTTTCCTGCAGCGCATCAAGTAAGGTTGCAAGGCTGAGCTGGCAGTTAACAGTCCCAAGCTTACCTGGCAGCATTGCCAAGATGCATCATCTTTGTGACTAGAAAAGCATGCATGCTCAGTCCCTCAGGTGTGTGCCCTGATCAGAAGGAAAATTGAGACACTAAACAAAGAATGTAAGCAACCAATGTGAAGGTTCAACATGTTCTCATGAGCTTTTTTAGTTGAGGATCAAACTGATACATCATTTTGTGGGGAAAGTTGGAGAGAGGCAAGTTTATTTATGCATATATTATATGGTCCAATGTACTCTGGCCATCAAGTTCCTTGAAATATGGGGAGAAGTCATGCATTTGTTTACTGCACAAAGTAAGCAAGAAGCAGACATCAGGGAGGCAGGGGAGAGGCTGTGTGATAGCGTCTGTTTTGTCCATCATGGCAGCAGGGTGACTTTGGAGCTATTCGATTAACTTCTAAAGACCTTATTTTCCCAGCAGTAGATCAAGAATATATGACTAGATGACTCCCAAAGTATTTATAAACCCCCAAGTTTTTTTCTTGACCTCATTCACCCTCTTCTGCTAACACAAATCAAACACAGCTCTGTTCACAATAGAAACTCAATATGCTAAACTGAATGTCCAAAAGCAGCCTAATTAGCCAGGTGATGGCTGAGGCTAGTTCTGTGACTCCAAGGCCCTTGTCTTTCCTGTCCTGCCCTCACTGACTCTATGTTCATATTTTTTGTGTTGACTTACAAAGAATAAAAGTTATGCATGTTTAAAAGTTTCTGTACACCTCACACCATAATTGTTCTAGTGGCTAATAAATTCTATTCCATACAGAGAAAGAGGGTTTGATTTTGTTTCAATTGCTCTGCTTATCAGCTGAAATGGAATTCCTTTTTTTTTTTTTTTTTGCTACAAATTTTGATCATGAGGCAAGATAGAGTCAGGGAGGCTAAAAGAAAAGTCAAATCTTGAAACTCTGTGATGACCAACATTTTGATCTTCCCAGAGAGTAAGATCAAAAGTTCCATTTTTTTGAGATTATTTCATTGATTTGAATGCTCACACCAACAATAAAAATTATTGTGTCCTAAATAGCCATTTAGGTGCCATGAATTTGTGTGTCTTTTTCAGAAGTTAGTCTCTGAAATTAACAAATAACAAAAATACAAAATTGCTATTAATTCATAGGGAAAAGATGATTACTCTGACATAAGTCATTAGGTTCATATTTTTTATACATATCTCCAAGAAATACTGAATTGAAATAATAACATCATCTCATTTTCCATTGGCCTTTGCAGTTGACTCCATAGAAACAGCTTGACTTCTGTATCAATAATTCCATAGTCTAAAGTAGCCTTAAGAATTATGAATGCATTCTTTTTGTTAACTTGCTTCATTGAAAAGAACACTAAACAAATTCAAAGCCAAAAGTTAGACACCTATCAGGATTAGACTATTGGATTATGACTTTTTGATTATTATAAATAATCTGCTAAATAAATCCCTACTCAATAGCATGTGCCTCTTTCTCTTTTCTCATTCTCTGTTGCCCCAAACTGAAATTGAGAGTTAACCTGGTTTAATATACAAATATAAATAACAATTTAAGTATGCATTTTAAATTCATATTTGCATATGTTCATATACACATTTAGATTTCTAGATATCTTAAAAATACATGTTTTGGATAAATTATAAAAGCTATTTTCAAGGCTAGTTTTAATTCAAGGTGAGATTTTTCTAAGATATGCATATATGTAAAATCTTTTGTACTTATACTTTGGTAGGATTTTTATTTTCTCATTAGCAGAATCTTTTCACTGAATCAATAGGGATTTATTGAAGCTAGCATGTACTTGGTTGATTAAGTTTTCTTCATTCTGATGAGATAAAACAATATATCGTTTGATTAGACTGAAATAATCCCCTAAGAAATCTCAGGAGGAGGCATGCAATTCCAATTTCCAATCATTTTAATAAAAAGTCAAGTTGGTTCTCTGTTTATTGTTTCATTTTTTAATTCCCTTCAGAAAAATTTCAAAAGAACATTATTCTGCCTTATTAACTGCAACTGACGGCCAGTGGATCTGCTTCCCTGAACCCCGAGTCCTTCCTCTGTGAAAGCAGGATCAGTGGCACAGGGCTGCTGTGCACCTGGCAGATCACCATCATGAGCAGGCCTGGCGCCCCAACATCAAGCATGCACTGACTCCATCACTGGGGGCTTTCTCTTCTGTGTCTGAACTTTTCCATGGCACATTTTTTCCCTTTAAGACAGTACATGACTCCTGAGATTCATTCAGAACTCTCAAAAGCTGGTTGACAGTTATTTAACTTCATATGTTTCTCTCTTCTAAAATCATTGAATTGGAGGCTCACCCAAGTCTTATCACAATCCATCCACCCATCCATTGTATGTCAAGCACATTTGTACACTTGTTGCCCTCATTGTTCTCAAAAATTTGCTTTCTACTTAAGCCCTTGGTATCAGCTCATTTTTCCCCTCTCTCTCTGATCCCCCCTCCCACATGAACCCTTGGTAATTTCTAAATTATTATTATTTTGTCATCATACACTGTCGATGTGTCCCTTCACCCACTTACTTCCCTGTTGTCTGTACCCCAGGGATGAGGCTATATGTACATCCTTGTGATAAGTTTCCCTTTTATACGCCACCCTCTCTCCACCCTCCTGGTATCAACACTCTCACCCCTGGTCCTGAAGGGATCATCTGCCCTGGATTCCCCATGTTTCTGGCTCCTCTCTGTCCCAGTGTGCACATCCTCTGATCTCAGCTCCATATTTTTCAACCTCCTCGTATGCATGTATAACCTGGATGACGAATAAGGAAATACAAGCGAGAACTGATGTACTTGAACTATGCTCCTAGCAAAAAAAAAAAAAAAAAATGAAAGTACCGTGGACTGCCAGAAGAACAAACAAATCTCTCTCAAAGGAAGCACAGCCAGAATCCTCAGAAGGGAGAATGGTAAAACTTGGTCTCATGTACTTGGGACATGTTAACAGGAGCGGCCAGGACCTGGAAAATGACACACTTGGTAAAAGGTCGTCACAAAAGAGGAAGGCCTTCAGGAAGATGGATAATAGCAGTGGCTGCAACAATAGACTCAGACACAGCAGCGATTGTGTGGTTCATCCTACAGGAGCAGGGTTCTGTTCGGTTGTTCCTAGGCCCACACAATCAATAGCACCTGATCCCAATGTGTGATCAGTAGTGAATTTAACTTCCTATTTCACTCCTTCTGTCTATTTATATGAGCACATGAACTGACATTAATCCATTTGTATAGGGAAGTGTTCATTATCCTTAGCAATTCAAAAAACCAGAAAGCAAACAAAGTTAAATGTCAACATACAGAAACACTATTAATGAATGATTCCAGATTATAGGACATCTAAGCCCTTTCCTTCCATTGAAGTCCAAGAATGAGATAAATTTCTTCAAGAACTCTCCAAGGAGCTAGAGTCGATATAACAAGATGGCCTTTTCAACCTGGAACCCTGGGGAATTTCCTGTGTCACTGGTGTTAGGGGAAAGTTGGCAATGCTATAATAATGAACGACACTCCATCCTGAGGCATAATGCTACAGACATTTATTTCTTGCTCACATTCCCTGCGAAAGGCAAGTCAGTAAGGTTCAGCCTGCCAGGCTGACTGAGGTCTCACAATCCCTGAAGCTATCTATGGTAAATATGGGTCCCTTTCAATCACTGCCACAGGAAAAGAGAGTATTGGAGTGTTTTACATTCGGCAAGTAAATGCTGTAGTCCTGAGGTTACACGTCACTTCCATCTATGACCAACGGCCAGAATCAGTCCCACAAACCTGCCAACCTACAACCCCTTATGTGCTTAGGAGGAGAGAAAACCGGGAGAGGTAAAAGCACTAGGGCATTTGTTCTACCCTCACATCAGGGGTGAGTGGTTGAATTGCAGCCAAAGGCACTGGGCTGCACAGCCTAAGGGACAATTTCCATGTGCCCTCTCCTAATCTCCCTGGGAGCATAGTTGTTACTTATTGGGCTGCTAACTGAAAGGTCAACATTCAAAACCACCAGTCGTGCCATGGAAAAAAAGATGAGACGTCTCACCCCCAGAAAGAGTTATAATGTCAGAAACCTAGAGGAGCAGTTCTATTCTGTCTGTCTTATGGGATCACTCTGAGTCAGAATCGACCAGATGGCAGGGAGATGATTACCTAGTGCCTGGTCGGTTCCCCATGTAACATTATGTGATGCTGAAAGATGATGGTCTTATTAAGAGGCTATAATCATGAGCTGTTGACCGGAAGCCATTTGGCCATGTTAAGAGATACCTGAAGACCAGTGCTGATTACAAGTAAGATGATTTCTGCCAACAGTAGATGCTAACCAGGAAGTTAATTCACTCTTTATAGCCATAGAGCAGTAGACATAAATCATCTCACTATCTACAACCCAGAGAAAAGCCTCTACTGTGAAAGTAGGAAGTCCTAAAATTATCAAAGAAAATAGCTGTGGATCATTTAAGGTTATGTTTCAAATGCCAGTAGAACCAACATTCAACACACCCTTTGGGGTGAGATAATACCAGCATCCATAGTGTATCAAGGCTGACGAGCTAGCAACAGAGATTGTTGCTGGCCACCATCAATTTGGCTCTGATTCATGGCAGCCTCCTGCCCAGTGAAACCATGCTACCCAATTCTGTGCCGTGGCAGAATGGGCCATTGTGATCTACACATTTTTCACAGGCTGATTTCTAGAAATAGATCACCAGACCTTTCTTCCTAGTCTGTCTTAGTCTAGAAGCTCGACTGAATGCTCTTTAGCAGCATAGCAAGGTGAAAACCTTCACTGACAGACGGGTGGTAATTGTGCATGGGGGGGATAGGTCAGGATTGGAATTCTGGCTTCTCACATAGATGTTAAAAACTCTGTGTCCCTTACTGCAAAAGCACTAAGGAACTATAAAAAGTGACATTTGTTAGTTCTGGAGCATCCGGGATGAGAAAGAGAAAACAGTGGGGAAGATGCTAGTGCCAGGGCCCCACACACAGGTAGAAGAAGGTGTTGCCGGACTGAGTTTGTATTCTGAGTTGAATCCTGCCCCCCACTTCAAAAAAATGTGTTGTAAACCCTAACCTCTATGTCCGTGCTTTAATCCCATTTGCCTTTGTTGTAACACAGCATTAGTGTAGGGTGTGTCTTAAATCAATCCCTTTTGGGTTATAAAAGAGATTAGACCAGCAATCTAGAGAGCAGAGAAGAGGTGGCATGGCCAGGACACGTAGAGATGTCCAAGGAACCAGGAAGCAGCAGCTGAAGAGACAAGCACTGGGGCTTCCTTAGAAACTAAATGTTCAACAGAGGTTAACTGGGATCATTTGGTGGGCAAATAAGGATGTGAAGAATTCACAGCCCCCTGAAAACCCTGACTCCTTTATCCCTTCCTCTCAGTGAACCAGAAACAATTGAGTAGACACTTGATATTCTATCTCAGAGAAGTCAATAGTTAATAAAATTTTCATGGTAGCCGCTTTTCAAATCTACCATTGTAGAGCAAAGGTCATGACTGGAGAAGGCTTATTTTATGATTGTGAAAATGACAGTGATGATTTAGACTTTTAAAGGGCCATTCCCCATCCCTATTGCTCTGAAGTGAACCATAAAAACTGCGCCCAGCGTGCCTCCTGGCCAGTTCATTCCTTGGATTTAAGAGCAGGATTTAAGGTGAAGCTGCACCCTTAGAGAACTTCAGACCTTTTCTTTCTCAAAGTTTCAGGATGGATTAGGATTCCAATTTATTCCAACTTTATAGTGCCCGGCATGATTTCCAGTGTAAGGGAGGCCCTCCTACCCAAACCCCAAATGACACTTGTTCAAGTAGATTCCAGCACATGGTGACCCTAGGTGTTAGAGAATGGAACTGCTCTAATCGATTTTCTTTGCTGTAGTCTCTAGAAGAGAAGCTCGCTAGGCCTTTCTTCTATGACCCTGCTGGGTGGGACTGAAACACCAACCTTTAGATTAGTGATGGAGTACAATCCACTTGTTGCACTCAGACACCCACTGAGGCCTGCTAGGAACATTTAATTAGGTTCCAGTAGTAGGCAAGTTTTTATAACTTCTTAATGCAGATACTCAGGGGAAATACTAATGGTCAGGAACACATAATCTAGCATATTCTGGTATGGCTGGGCTCTAATCTGTCTGTCTGATAAGAGGAGGATAGAATCTCGGCAAAAAAAGTAGGCATCACTTAAACAGTGTTGTTCCACACTTCTCAAATAATGAAGTGGCTGAAAGAACAGAGTTTGTAGAACTCCTTCCTGAAACTATGTTGGGTGTGGTGAGGAGCTCTGAGTCTCTCAACCACGTGGTGCATTGAAAAATACCCAAGGCCTAGTCTTGCTTCCTCAACATGTGAGCTGTGCACCAATGGTAAATGGAGTGGGAACAAGACTCAGTGAAAAAGAACATACATGCAAGAAATGTTATTGATGCTTTTTCCCTAACCTCAAAATACATGCATCACAGGTTCGATAGGCACAGTTGTACAGCAGTAATTATTATTTATTATAGTACAGTTATAGAGAGCATGAGACAGAGAAAAACCATGAGTCAGACACATTGCACATCATGATAGCATGCTCACCTCAGCCCCGTCTGGTGGCCCATGGGGAGGGACAACAAGTGGGGGAAGGGATTACCTGAGGGAATGGGGCCCAGCGTCCAGTGCTGATGGTGGGAGAGGGCAGGGCAAGAGAGGCAGGAGAAAGGTGCAAGAAAGAAGGACAGAGCTTACTGTGCCCAAACCTTATATACCCTTTGGCGCTATGCAAGGACCCTAATTATGCAAGGTGAGGACATACGTCACAGGAAAGGGTTGTATATCTGTACACATTATAGGAGAGGGAAGTATAGGGGTGCTGTGTGACAAGACCAGACCCCAGACTCCTGGATGTGGCTAAACAGGTTAGACTAGAGATCATTTACAGCATGTGAATCTGCCCACAGGCTTCAAAGGAAGTGAACCATCATCCTAGCATCAGGGCAGTCAGCTCTATTGTGAGACACACAAAGGCCTTTTATCAACTGCCTTTAGGGAATATCTAACTTGACTTCCAACCAAATGCTGGCCAATAGTTTGCTTAACATTTTGGAGTACATATAAAATTGTGGAAAAGTCCTGTCTTCCTCCCACATACGAATCACTTCAGAATCAAAATCGCATCTCCCTAGAAAACAGAAAACGTAACCTCAGTACATTTCAGGTTCCCAGTGGCAAAACATGGGAAGCAGGGATAAAGAGTGACGTTAGGTGATCCTTGGGCCTCAGCCAAGGTGCTACAACTCCTCTAGTGCACCTATCTCTTTAAAACAGAATCTCTGAGAGAGTTCCATCAGCCTAGATTTACCATCACAAGGATTTTCTTCCCTGTGGTTGCCACACCACCCCTTGCCTTGAGTCAATGAACTCTTATACTGCCTTCGTTGGCAGCCTTCCCCCTTACCCATTGACCTTGGGCTCCTTCATCTCTGCAACCAGAATCCTGACACTTCACCTGCTGATCTTGCATTAAAGAGTCCTTGCAGCAGTTACTTAAGTAGCATGAGCTTCAGGAGAAGACTCTGGGCTGACATCTGACCCCTGTATTTGAAACTCTCCCACCTACACAACTGCTTGAGCAATTCTCTTGACATAAAGCTTTCTGTATGTGTACATTTACATAAGCTTCACTGGTTTTGCTTCTCTAAAGACCCCAGACGTTGATATTCCTTGCCTCTTAAGATGTGATTCATTAACCAGCATCAGTATTACCTCTTGGAAAGTTGCTACAGCACCTGACTACCATCAAGTAGCTGCCGACTCATCGTGACCCTGTAGGACAGGTTAGAACAGATTGACGAGCTTCCAAGACTGGAGCGCTTTACAGGAGTAGAAAGCATTCTCTCTCTCTCTCTCCCCCCCCCCCCCCCCAGCAGCCTAACTTTTCAGTTAGCAGCCTAACACATAACCAATTATGTCACCAGGGCTCATCGATAACTTGTCAGAAATGCAACCTTTAGGGTCTTCCATCAGGCTACTAAATCAGAAACTCTAAAGTTAAGGCCCAGGAAGCCTTCCAGGGGATTCCAATGCACATTTTAATGCTTCAAGAACAGTTTTTTTTTTCCTTCTAGTTTTTTTCCTTCTATGGGCTTCCATCAGAGTCATGGATGATGCAGTTAATGGTCTCAGCTACTGACATGAAGTTTGAAGGTTCAAGTCTACTCAGAGGTTCTTCAATAGAACAATCTGACAATCTACTTCCCAAAAGCCAACCACTGAAAATCCTATAACTTCTATGAACAAGTGCTTCTTCCTCTGCTATTAAACAAGAAAAGCTGGTTGGTGCAGGGTTCCATGACTGGCTATTTTGATTAAGGATTTTGTAGAAATATCCTGATCAAAAGAGAGAAAAAACAACCCAGAATTTCAAATTCTCAGAGACTCCAGAATTGGTGGAGCCAGGAAATCTAAATGAGTGCCTGAAACCATTGCCCTGAGGTAATCTTTCAAATTCAAGCCAAAAGTATTGTCTGACATGATCTTAAAATTGAACAATAGTTTAACTTAACCAGTGGTAAAGATTTTCCTTAAATATTGTGCTCTTGTAAGAATCAGATCAGTAACCATAACTCAAAAAAATAGGTAGAAACTTTAGTATGCAGTATGTTTATGTTAATAGGGGGGAACTCAGGAAAGGAGGAGGGAAACATCTTTCGCAATTTGAAGAACATAAGCAATGTCACTGAATTGTCTCAGCACTATCTTGTAAGTCATCTCCCTCAGGCAATGGAAGAGATGCAGCACCACCTGGAGTTTCACCTTGAGTAGGTTGGTTGATCTGCTCAAGTGTGGGTTGTTTTGTTGAGAGTAGACTACTATCTTCAGCTGGGCAGGGCAGATCTATTGACTGGGCTGGTTCAATTGCTTCTAATGGTGGCATAATATCCTCCTCTTCTGGATCATCAGCCCATATATTCCCATCCCATGTTTCAGGGTCCCAATTTTTTCCTATCAATGTCCTCACTTTGGTTTCCGACACTGCTCTAGATCTGCCCTTCAGCTGACGTTGTAATTCAGCCACTCGCATAATGAGACTTTGGACCTGGTTCTCAGCAATATCGGCTCTTTTACTACAGGCAAGAAGGCTTTCCTTTGTAGCACAGACAGAACCCTTCATGTCTGTGAGTCGGCACCTAAGGTGTGCTTCTGAGGCCCTGAGACAATCCCTCTCCTTAATCACATAGTCCATTGTAAGGAGGACCAGCCAACCAGCTTCCTTATACTTGGCATCTTGACAAAAATGCTGGAATGTATCAAGCATACGTTCTCCCAGAGCCTCTCCTGTAACCTCCTCATCAATCGGTGCTCCTACTTTAGGTATTAGCTTTGCTATTTCACACCATGGACTAGAAGGATTAGCAAAATTACCCATGACTTCAGGTCTAGAATTAGCATCACCAGTGCTCTTAAGACTAATCAGATTGGAGAACCAATCAAAGAAACCCATATTTATGATTTTATTTCTCTAGAAACATTCCTGGTACCACTTGTGTCAGGCAGGGTTCTCTTAGAGAAATAAAATCAGGACACTAGTAATTCTTTTTATATATTTATATAGAGAGGAAAATAAGAATATATATATAATAAGTAAGAAACAGTTAACTATCTATAAAGCAGTACAGATTGTTCGGTGCAACTCACTTGCATGAGACAGCTAGAAGACTGGCAGTCCTTCAAGTCTTGAGGGCCGCTGAATAGTCCTCTGTAGAGCAATCCAGGCTATCTGGTCACAGGCAGAAAACAGCAGAGCAGGTCACCAACTGTCAGCCAGATGACAGAGTCCAACAGTCCCCAGCTCAAGAGATGTATATTCCAGGAGCATGGCGAAGTAGGGTTTGAAGGAACCTCAACTCACAGCTCCACAGTCCACAATTAGGTGTCCCACGGGAAGTGTTGCTTGGAGGTCAAGACACAGGACGAACAAGGCAGCTCTCTGGTCTGAAGATCCGGAAGCAAGAGAGAGGGCCGGACTCACCGAGCCCTTCCTATCTCTGCCCTTCAATTCATCCCGTGTGTTCATTGGCCGTGCTGCCACAACAGACCCACCAATCTTTTGTGGCCATGTTCGCATAACAAACCTACCCATCACACTGTTAAATTGGCATACATTTTTCTGTGCATATTTTCAACAACAAAAATAAAACTGAAAGAGTGGTTCAATAAAAGGTAGGTCATTCTCAATATAAAAGAATGAATGAATGAATACATGGAAAAAAATTAAAACCTCTGGATATAGAGCTTTACCAAAAATACTATTGAAAAGGAGAAGAAACAAACAAAATCCCATATGGGAAATAGAAGAAAGAACTAAGAAGCAAAGGGCATTTATAGAGGTCTAAATACATGCATGTACATATGTAAATTTATTTATATATAATGATAGGGAAATAGATCTATGTCCATATATTCATATATTAAAGATTAAGAAATCAGATATTGGGCCTCTCCTTATGTACTCCCTCAATGTAAGAACACTTTGTTCTAATAACCTGGCATTGCATAATGCTCAGCTCCCAATATGTTCACTAAAGATAAAATGGGTGCATATGCAAATGTGGTAAAGAAAGCTGCTGGTGCCCGGCTATCAAAAGATACAGCATCTGAGGTCTTAATCGCTTGAAGATAAACAAGCAGCCATCTGGCTGAAAAGCAACAAAGTCTACCTGGAAGAAGCACATCAGCCTGTGTGATCATGAGGTGTCGATGGGATCAGGTATCAGGCATCAATGACCCAGAACAAAAAATGATATCAATAAGAATGAGGAGGAGGGTGGAGTGTAGACTCAAAATCCATCTGCAGACAATTGGGCATCCCCTTACAGATGAGAAATTGTTGAGCCAGTCAGGGTGCAGTATAGCACAGACAAAATATACAACTTTACTCTAGTGCTTCCCATACCTCACTATCATGACCCCCCAATTCTACTTTACAAATCTGGCTAGACCAGATTATGTACACAGATACAGATAAGAACTGGAAACACAGGGAATCCAGGACAGATAAACCCCTCGGGACCAATAATAAGAGTAGCTATACCAAGAGGTTAAGGGGATGATGGCGGGTGGAGGGGAGAGAGGTAGGGTGCAAGTAAAGAAAGGGAACCGATCACACTGATCTATGTATATAATGCCCTTTCAAGGGGACAAACAACAGAAAAGTGGGTGAAGGGAGACTTTGGCCAGTATAAGACTGAAATAATAATAATAATTCATAAATTATTCAGGGTTCATAGAGGAGGGAGGGTGGAGGGCAGAGGGAGAAAATAAGGAACTGATACCAAGGAGTCAAGTAGAAAGAAAATGTTTTGAGAAGGATGATGGCAACAAATGTGCAAATGTGCTTGACACAATGGATGGATGGATGGATTATGATAAGAGTTGTATGAGCTCCTAACAAAATGATTTTTAAAGATAGAAGGGGCTATCCCTCCCCCCCAAAAAAATATCCCCTGTGGAGCTCAGTTCTTCTTTGACATAGACTGGTCATGGCAGAAAGTCAAAGGCAGCTGGGTTGGGTTGTTTTCTGTTTTGTCTCCATCAGAGACAACCTTGAGGATGGCATTTTTCATAGACAGATTCAACTCTGCACTCCTCAGAACTGAAAGTGCTCCTCACTCCATTACCAGCAGGATCTCTCCGCTCCCCACCAATTTCATGAATACAAAATAAGATGAATGCAAAATAATGTGCATTAAATTTTGAACACGCTTAAAAATATGAAAACCTCAATCAAAATTATCACCAAAAGTTTTAGATGCATCCTTTTGTATTACACAAGACTTGGTTTTTAATTTGGATAATTTCTCTTGTCTCCATCTGTAAATTTATGGTGATAAAGCCTTAGAAAAGAACTTCCCAAAATCATATTATGGGAAGGCATATCTCTTCAGTTTATCAAATTTATATTCATGTAGGCATAGAAATCACAAGGGGATACTACAGGCACTTATTGCTTCAATCTCTTTGCCGAATTGCTTAGAAGCTTCAAGTCTCCACAGTAATATTTATATGAGAAAAGAAGGGGGGGAGAATTTGCTATAATAATAATGAATATTACTTGGATCCGGGTAGCCACAGAGTGGCAAGTTTCGTCCATGTCCCATGAGAAAAGACAGAAAAGGAAGTCATATGCCTTAATCTGCTGCTTTGCACACTTCATGCTTTATTCAGCTACCTCAACTTGAGTTTGGTAGCATGATCCCTGTTTAATAAATGGGAGAAATGTTGACTGAGACCGCCAGTTGAGGTCTATTACTGAGGGCAGTCTGGTTAGGAGGAGGGACCCACAGGATCGGAACCCCCCAACCGTCTATCTACAGAAAACCTTCTATTTTCCTTGAATATCTCAATGCTTCTTTACACCTTTGTAAATTTCATTACATCCTTACAGCTTGACTTTCTCTGGGGAAACATTTACAACACCGCAGTGAATTAATAGAGCTTCATAATTTTTCTATGCTTGCATATAAACACCTCCTAAAAGAGCCTTTGAAAGGAGATCTGACTGAGTAATGATTAAGCGCACCGATGCTCCAGGCAAGGTTGGTGGTTCAAACACCCTCGTCTCTTCATAAGACAAAGATGTGACGGTAATGTAATGTAATCTATAAAGATTACAGCCATGGAAACCCTATGGGGACAATTCTCTTCTGTTCTGTATAGTTGCTGTAAATTGGAATCAATTCAATGGCTATAGGAAATAAGTCTCTGAATGGCTAGACTAAGACCTTTCATGTGCCACTGTTAACAGTAGTTGTCTGAAGAGCAAATTAATTCCCCTAACTCAAAATCCTCGCCTTAGTCTTCATGATGAAGCACAAACTCTTTCACATGCCAACATGGCCATTTTCCCTTCATGTCTCCTTCCACCACTCACTCTCCTTCAGGCCCCAACAGAATCATGCCAACTACAAGTCCCCTCTCTTCCAATGCCTCAGATAGCCACAGAAGCTAGCCCCCAGGATAAATATGAGGTGGGCACAATTCTCTTTTCAATTATCTTCCATTTTTTGTATTTAACTTGCATCAAATCATTTTCTCCTCATAGAAGTTTGTTCTCAGTTGTCTTCTCCTTCCCGCATGTGTATAGACCCCTGGTGGCCCTGTCCCATCAATATTCTCCACCAGAGGTTGGCAAACTGGCTCAAGAGCCATATGCAACTCTTTTGTTACATACATGTGACTCCAATGTAAAACTGAAAAATGACAGTAAGCTTATCATAGTTTCATTGATAATATTGCTTTAAATTTGCTAATGTATATGTATTAATTGGTCTTCAATTAATTTTTAAATTGTTGTGAGTTACAGGATTGGCTGTAGTACCCTCTCAAAAGTTTGCCACCCGCTGTTCTAGACTAGCCAAAATAAAGTACAAGTTCCAGGAGTACTCAAGCCAGCTTCATTCTTGGAGGTTCACTGATCTCTCACTCATAACTCCAGGCACTGGGAATAAATAATCAAACATGGCATGGATGTTATTTCTATAAATTTCTGAAACCATCATAATTGACTCCGTCACAAAAAAAAAATTCCACATCTTCCAGATCCCATTTTTGGTAAACATTAAACTCAAATAGCTGTGTTGTTCAAGGCTCTACACAAGTAGACCCTGACCTTGACTTTGATCTGTTTTCCTACTTTCCATGTCCTGACCGCTTAACCTGCAGAAGGAGTAACAGACAAGATGAGTGAGAGTCAGTGACTGAGGTAGAACAAATAACTGGGTCAGCCAGAGATTAGTTTTTCTTAAAGAAATTGTGTCATTTTCAAGAACCGTTAAGCAGTTAAAAATCCCCCTGAATCTGAGATGTCCTTCATATTTTGCCAGAGCTCATTTGACTTGTTAGAAAGGAATTTGACCAATGGCCTAAAAAAGTATATGCTTTGTTAAGAAAGAAGAGAGAAGGATAATCAAATTCACTTCCCTGTAGACATGGACCTTCACTAGATGGAAGGCATTCCACCTGTCATCTGAATATCTCAACTATGGTTGTTCCAACCCAGAAAGTTCTACCCCATAGCTAAAAATCAGAGAATTTCACCAAGTCGAGGAGGCCCACTTGTCTGATAACTCTAGCTAAAACTGAGGTTAGAGAACTCTGTGTCAGGATACAACAAAGAGAAAGCTTATTGGTAAGTCAACCCCTGACTCTTAAAAATCAAGCACATCACTGATGCTGGGAGTATAGGTGTTGCCATGGCACCCATCCAGTCACAGCTTCAGATGTTGCTGAGGCCAAGTCCTCGGAACTGACAGTAACAGTAAGATGTAGTGGCTAATTATATATTAAAGCAATATGGCCCCCTCCTCCCCCCAACAAGCTGCAGATGTAGGCTCTGGGGAAGAGTAGAGGTGCCAGGGATTGATTCCCTGTTTGAGCTTTTAAAATGGACAAAGCTGGGTCATGTCTGGAGTAATTAAAGGGTCCTATACTTTGGTTGTCTCAACAATATACAATATTGTAATTCTGCTCCTCTATTATTGGGGGGGGGGGGCACCACTGCCCTATGGTGGTCGTGGGAGCTACTCAGCACTGTTCCTGAGAGCCACTGCTGGATTTGAACTGCCAAGCCTGCGGGTTGAAGTCCCGCACTCAACCACTTACGCCACTGGGGCTCAGCCCTATTTTTAAATATATGATCTTAATATTGTTTAAGTCCACTTGTCACATTTTAAGATGAGGAAATCCATGTTCTGAGATGTTTACTACCTTGCTAGTTGTGTTAGTCTGGGTAGACTAGAGAAACAAATTCATAGTCACACATATGGATGTAAGGGAAAGTTTTATATATAAGAGGAATGGAACATTGAGAAAGTATCCCAACCTAGTCCAGTTCAAAGTCATAAGTCCAATATTAGCTCATATGTCTGATATGATGCTATAAAGTCTCCTTCCAACTCATGAAGTCAGAGGCCAGTGGGTGCAGAGTCCCGGCTCTAGTAGGGGTCCCCTCATAGGTCCTCATTTCCAGGGTTCTGGGTCCCTCAGCAGTGTCCATTGGCGGTAGAAGCATCTCAGCACTGGCAAGGTTCTCTCTGTGACTTCTCCAGCCACAGAGGTCTGGTTCTCTCAAGGCAAGCCCATGTGGCTTCTCCTCCAGCTCCTCCATTCTCCAGGAATCAGAATTGATCAACATGCTGTCATCTTGTCTTGTCAGGAGTTCCTCTCTCAGGGAAGTGAATCAAGTCCCTCTTCTCCAACTGGGAAATACAACAAGACTTCCCGGAAATCTCAGAAGAAAGCCATGTCCACACAGAAGCCTCATTGGCTACTCATTGGCGATCTCCAGATTGACAAGTTAGACTCCACCCCTACATTTCAATCATAAAATTAACATCAGTACATGACCGCCACAGTAGCAAATGTCAGAATGAGGATTTTAACTAAATCTGTCTAATTTTAAATCAAATCATGCTTTCCCCAATAATTCACATCACCTCCCTGATCTTATTAACACTATATTATGTACTATACCCAACAAGACTGGTTGTGTTGCAAGAAGCAACACAATAGAAAAAAAAATCCCATATCCACACCCCCAAACCAAGAACATATTAAGTTCTAATGACACTGAGGCCAAAGGAGATGGGCAGCTCCAAAGCTGATCCAAAAGGAGTAGATAATGAGGGCTCTATAAGTATTCTTGCCACTCTCATGACTTTGCTCTCATGATCATCTTGTTGCTCTTAAGTACTGCTGACTCAGTGGCTATTTATAGCTCTATAAGACAAAACAAAATGTTGCTTTGCTCTGTACCATCCTCACATTCGTTGTGTTTGAGCCCATTGCTTCAGTCACAATGTCAATCCATCTTGGGGTCTACCCTCATTTTACCAAGCAATGATATGTCTTTCCAGTGACTGTTCTCTCCTAACAATATACCCACCTTTGTGACACAAAGTCTCACCATTTTGTGTTAGTCTGAGTAGACCAGAGAAACAAATTCATAAACACGCATGTGTATACAAGAGGGATTTTTATACAAAGGGTAATTGTACATTGAGAAAGCATCCCAACCCGAACAAGGTCATAAGTCCTCTATCTGCCCATATGTCTGATATCAATCTATAATGTCCTCCTCAGACTCACGAAACACATGCAATGATGCCAAATGCAGAACAATCACAAGCCAGAGGGTAGAAAGTCTTTGCATCCAGTGGTGGTGTAAGCATCTCAGCGCTGGCAAGAGTCTCCATGTGGCTTCTCTAAGTCCAGATTCTTCTTGCTGCATCAGGGTAGGTCTATGTGGCTTCTCAGGGAAGTCTCACAGGAAGTGAACTGACAGACATAGTGTCTCCTGCCTCCAAGAAGGAATTACCACATTTCCAAGAATTCTCAGGTGATGGCCATGCCCACACAGAGGTCTCATTGACTATCTCCAGATTGACAGGCTAGACTCCACCCCTACAATCAAATTGACACCAGATTGAATGACTGCCACATCATCTTAACTTTTAAAGGGAATTCTGACTACACTTCTCCTAATGTGAATTTAGTCATTCTTCAGGCAGTCCATAGGATTTAACCAATTTCAATATGCCTTGCCAACACCCTAATTCAAATGCATCAATCTTTTTGTGGCCTTTCTTATTCATGGTCCTGCTTTCATGTGCATATGAAATGATTTGAAAATAACAGATCAGTTGTGCCTTAGTCCTAAGAGAAAGAGCCATGCTTTTCAACATTTTCAAGAGGTCATATGCAGCAGATTCACCCAGTGCAATATATCCTTTAATTTCTTCACTATTGCTTCTATTAGAACTGATTGCATAAGACCAATGACTTTTCATTGCAAACACCTGAGTTCAATAACACAAAAAGTGACTATACATGTGAACCTCACCAAATGAAATACAGAGGAATCAAACTGAAAGCTTCTATGAAAAGACATGATGAGAAACTCATAATTCTTAGTCAGAACAAGACCAGAGGACAACTGTAAAACAGACTATCAAATGCTACTACAAATGCACAAGTTGGAGAAGCAGAGAATTAAAGTAGGTCCATGAGAGCCAAAATACAACCTTGAGTAATTCCACCTGAATTTATCGACCCTATCAAGGACATATTTAATCATTGAACACTAATGCCCAAAGATCAGACTAGTTTTGGGTGACATCAAAAATATCATACATAGAAAAATTATTGCTCTAGAATATAGAAAGCTAAAGCAAATGGGAGAAATGACGGAGTAAAGAGCTGAGCCTAAGATTTCAGAGAATGGCTCCAGAAGACAAAATAATGGACTGTACAAAGAAGAAGAGTTATAAAACCAAAACAGAAAAACATGGCTGACATTTTTCAAGATGAAAAAAACAACTGAAAAAAAGAGTAACATTGAAGGATTCCATGGGCAAACAATTGAACCACAAAGGAAGCATACAAAGAAGATGAAAGAAATGCACAAACTCATTGTACTATAAATTCATTGTATGTAAATCAAAAAGCAATTGTGCCAACAGAATGAGGAAATACCGCATGGTTTAAAATCAGGAAAGAGGGCTGAGCCCCGGTGGCGTAGTGGTTGTGCGCGGGACTGCGGCCCACTGGGATGGAGGTTCGATTCCGGCTCCCAGGAGCAAAGGCTGGGCCTCCTACCCACCACCAGGGCAGTGATGCCTGAAAAAAAAAAAAAATCAGGAAAGAGGTTAGTTTTTAGAAGGCTATGGAACAGAGTGGAAGCCAATTCTCATGGAAGCAGTAGTCAAGAGTCAAACGACACATTGCTTTAGGTAAATCCACTGCAGAAGACCTCTTGAAAGTGTTGAAAAGTAAGGGTGTTACTTTCAGGATTAATGTGCACCTGATAGAAGCTTTGGTATTTTCAATTGTATCATATGCATGTGAAAGTTGGACATTGATTAAGGAAGACTAGAGGAAAGTTAACATATTTACCATGTATGCTCAAGTATAAGTCGACCCGAATATCAACCAAGGCACCTAATTTTACCACAAAAACTGCATTTAAAAATGTGCTGGAAAACTCCTCTTATACATGACTATATATGATAAGCTATGGTGTTGCTGAAGAACACTAAAAGTGCCACGGAATGTCAAAAGGACAAACATATGTCTTAGAAGAAGTACAGCCAAAATGCTTCTTAGATGCCAGGATGATAAAACTTTCTCTCACATACTTTGAATATGTCATCAGGAGAGAGCAGTTCCTGGAGAAGGACCTTGTGCTTGGTAAATTGTAAAGGTACGAAAAAGGGGACGGCCCTCAATAAAATGGACTGACACTGTGGCTGAAGCCTAAAAACAATTGTGAGGTTGATGCAGGGCTGAGCAGTGTTTCATTCTGCTGTACACAGGGTTGCTACAAATTGGAACAGAGTCAATGACATCTAAAAGCATGCCTGAGATGGGGCACATACTGTCTCTCTGCTTCACCTTTGTGTTGACAAGACACATAAAGTCATGCTGTTGGTAGAAAGAACCCTGCAACCATTGAACCCCCAGAACTTTCCACCCACCAGCCTATAGATCTTCCTGTATTCGGTATCATTGTATGTGCTGCTTGAGTCTGAAGAGGGATTCATGAGCTATTATTGGACTTACGGGCTAATATTGAACTTAAGGATTTGATCTGGATGATGGAATATGTCAATGGAATATAACCAGACTGGGCTGTTTTATTGATAACAATTACTTCTTGATATAAAATTCTCTCTTTCATGTACATAAGTCTTTCTGGATTTGTTTTTCGGTCGACCAAGTCTAACACAACTATACGTACTCAAGCTGTATGTTGAGAGAAGCTGGACTATATAAAGAAGAATGAAACATCAGAATTGGGAAGAGTTTCATTAACAATTTAGAATATGCAATGACAACCTTTCTTGCTGAGAGTGATAAAGATTTGAAGTGCTTACTAATAAAGATTTAAAAATAGAGCTGGGAGTATAGATTACAATGCGATATAAAAGAAAACAAAAATCCTCTCAACGGAATCTGTAAGCAACATCATGGTAAGCTGAAAAGTTTGAAGTTTTCAAAGATTTCATTTTACTTGGATCCAGTGATCAAGCAATCAAATGACATATTGCATTAGGCAAATCAGTTGCATAGACCTTTTAAGTATTAAAAAGCAAAGGTGTCACTTTCAGGAGGAAAGTGCGCCTGACTCAAGCCAGCATATTTTCAATTGCCTCAAAAGCATCTGAAAACAGGACATTTAGTAAATAAAACTGGATAATAAAGAATGCTTTTTAAATTATGGTGTTGCTGAAGTCTATGGAATATAACCTGGACTTCCAAATAAAATTAACAAATATATCTGGAAAGAAATATACCCAGAATCGTTTCTCGGAGCCAGGCTGGAGACTCCAATTCACATACTTTGCACATATTATCAGCCTCTGGAGAAAGACGTCATGCTTGAAAAAGAAGAGACTTGGTGAAAAAGAAAAAGATTTTCAACCTCACAAATTGTCACAATGGCTATCATCACCATGTACTCAATCACAGCAAGCATTGTAAGAATGAATGGCAGAGGAGCAGGGACTGCTTCATTGTATTGTACTTGGAATCACAAGTGGTGGAAACCAACTGGAAAACATCAATAAGATAACTGATGGTAAGTAAGAGATGAATAACATGGCAAGGGCCATTGACTGATTAACCAAGGGTGTCTCCTTGTCCTTCCTATTTTGGGAGAAACTGTTGCTGTGACCTATCTCTGTAATCATAGAATTTGGGATGAATCACAAACTACCTTATTCATAGAGTGAAGCCTTTTCAATCAGAGAACCCAGCTAATCCTCGATGCAATCAGCACATAACATATGATAACATTTATTTGTATGTTCAATTACTTTAAATTTTGTATTACATATACAAATGCAAACATTCACAACAAAAATATAGCAGAACACACGTACTCTCACTGCAATTCCTACCCATCTTAGCTCTACATTTCCTGAGCAAGGCATGTTATATGAACCCTCCATATGAATTTGAAATGCTGCACCTTATCAAGTGGGGGGGGGGGAACCCACAGATATATTGACCGTGAGATATTAAAATCTAAGTATGAGACAAAATTCTTATGAATTCACAAACTAACTGGATTAAAACGTGAAAGTTGTTATTGGGCATTGTTGTTTTCCCTTTATTTCCCGAATATGTTCCTTTCAGTATAATTGTTGAATTTAAGGTTTATTGGTGTGGAAAATACTTGCCTCTCAGATATTTTATGCTTGACATTTGATAAAGTTACTGTATTATTGATTTATTTAAAAGACCAGAGTAGAACAATCTAATTCTAAAAACCACAGAACATTTGAATTGATTGTTCATCAATAAGCAAGTCTGGAATGATGTGACAATTAGCATATATAGTAATATCTCGCTCAGTATTACACACTCTACAGGGATATCCTCAGATTGTATTGTATGCAAATGGAACTCCTGGAGTTTTGTAGAGGCAGGCTTGATATTAGCTACTCCCAGAGAAAGCAGCATAGAACACCTATTAGTCTGTCTATTGCAAACTCTTGGCTCACAGTGGAAAAACTCTTTTCTGTTCTTAGCAGATATCATATTCTAAAAATTATGCATAGAATATATTGTCTTGCTCAGATCCAAGAAGGCAGTTGTTTCTTCAATCTTTGAAAGCTTATTTGCTGTTCTCATTTTTTTAATGACAAAAGGGAAGCAGGCCCAAGTCTTCCAAATCTGCTACCATTCATAAAAAAAAAAAAAGATTCAGGGTAATAAGGGAAGAATGAGTTTGGTATGCGACAGTGGGAAATGTCAAGAAGAGACAGAGGAGAACTGAAGTACACAAACTGTTGAGTTATAGAAGAAATATTCAGATAATATTTTTAGATAGACCACATGCCAATATGGGGGAAGCTGAGAGGAATCCCTGGGTGTGGCAGTTACATAGTCTCCTGCCAACTTGCGAAGGAGTGGAGTGTAGCCTGTCAATCAGGTCATGGCCAATGAGGTCTCACTTTCTCCTAAGGATTCTGGGAATGCTGGTCTTCCTCCCTAGAGGGACACTCAAGCCACATGAAGATTCACTGATGAAGCCAGAACCCTGAAGCTGGAGGAGCCCCATGGAAACCCAGACCAGAACTGAGATGCTTCCACTGTCATTGGATACACAAGACTTTCCACCCACTGGTCTGTGCTCTTCCTGCCTTCACCATAATTACATGTGTCGCATGAATCTGAAGTGGACTTTATAGAATGGTATCAGACTTACAGACTTGACCTGTAATTGGTGGAGATGCTTTCTCACTATAATTGCTCTTTTATAGAAAGCTTTTCCTTTTACTCATAGACACTCAAGTATCTATCAATTTGGTTCTCTAGTCTATCAGGACTAACACACAGGTGATGCAAATGTAAAGTATCTCAGCTGCTAACAGAGAAGAGGGAGATGTGAGCCCACTCAGAAGCATCTAAAAAAAAGTCCTGAGAAATTAGCCATCAAAAGCTGTTTGGAGCAGAGTTCTATTGTGGCACGCTTGCCATTACAGAGCAATTGGTTTACTTTCTAGTTGAACATATAGGATGAGAGAACGGAAGCACCAAGGGTTAGATTGGTCCTTGAGAAAGAAGACTTAGCAATCCAGAAAACATGTTTTGATTGTACTTTTAAGTCGTTCAACAAAAATGTACTGTGTAGCTATGATATTGTATCCAGCTATAAGAATTCCCAAGTACAGTAGAATAGGCAGGTGACAGTGGCAGGTTGGGCCATCAATGATTATTTATTTAACCACATGACAACTTTATTAGTTCTCATTTGTTTATTGAACTTACATTCTTTATATCTCACTTTATATATTTGATTTATTGCATCCAAAGACAATAGAAACAGGCTTTTAGTATATGTGTAAAACAAAACAAAAGAAAAATCCTGACAACTGCACCAGTAGACAACATCAAAATAAGTGGAGACAAAATTGAAGTCGTCAAGGATATCATCTTGGTTGAATCCACAATTGATCCTTTTGCAAGCAGGAGTGGAGTAGAAAGGGGGAACCGATTACAAGGATTTACATATAACCTCCTCCCTGGGGTACAGACAACAGTATGCCTTGCTAGGCCAGGCACTGAGACTGGGATTCAACTGTGGTCCTTGCTCATACTTGTGAGCAAGGCATCCATTCAACAAATAATCCCACAAATACCTGTAAAATTTCCATTGTGAGAAGTGTGGCTACAATTATTAGCTGCATTCAAGTCAACTCCAACTCACAGCGATCCCGAGTGTGGAGTTAGAATAGCTCTGTAGGGTTTTCAAATCCGTAACATTTGGGCAGAAAATAGATCCTGTCACTCAGGAAGTGATGGCCCAGTCCTTGAGGGATGGGTAAGTTCCAGCCAGTTCACAAGTTTAGAAACAGGGGAAGTGTCAGTAACAAGGCAGAGGTCAAGGGAGTACATGGCTAAAGTAGTCAAGACCAGAGAGAGAGAGAGGCTTGCTAGTAAGCCTTTGATAGCAAAACTGCATCCTTAACATTTTGCAACCTGTTGTGTCCTTAATAAAGCCATAACTTTGAGTATTTTCAGTAAGTTCTGTGTGATGGTTGCAATGAATTATGCAACCCAGGAAAAAAGCAGAGTGCCACAGGAGGGATAATGGTGTGAGAACAGGGTGAAGATGCCTGGAGGGTAGAAGCATGTCTGACGTCTGCCATGACAAAAGACTGTGAGCTGATGTGGAGTTGGATTCTCCTTCTCCCCCATAGAAGGCAGAGGAGGTCGGACATGGGCTTCAGGCCAAGTCTGCAGTAGCATACATACATGCAACAAACTACTCCTACCCTCTACTCAACAGTCTTGGGCAAAATAGTAAATGGGAAGATAGATATATGGTAGGTAGATAGATGATAAATAGATAGATGATAGATAGATAGATGATAGTAGATAGATGATAGAGAGATAGATAGATGATAGATAGATAGATAGATAGATAGATAGATAGATAGATAGATAGATGGATAGATAGATGATAGTACAGTCTCAAATTGAAAAAAAGAGACAGGATGACTCTATCATTTGCTAGGTAACTGATAAGATCCTTGATCCTCTCTGAAAAAAGAGACAGGATGACTCTATCATTTGCTAGGTAACTGATAAGATCCTTGATCCTCTCTGAAAAAAGAGACAGGATGACTCTATCATTTGCTAGGTAACTGATAAGATCCTTGATCCTCTCTGGACCTCAGTTTCCTCCTTGCCAAAATGGCACTGTGGGAGCAGTAGAAGTTCAGAAGTAGCACTGAATGCCGGAGACGTAGATTTGATTTCCAGCCAATGACTGCCATATGCAGCCAGTACTCATCTATCAGTGCTGACATGATGCTGAACAAGATTAGCAGAGCCTCTAGACTACAATGGACTAAGAAGAAAGATCTAGAGACAGACTTCTGAAAATCAGCCCATTAAAACCTTATGGGTCACAAAACCCACTGTTAATGAATCTATTCTTACTCAGAGCAGCCCAATTTAGATGAACCTCTCATCTTTCTCCCAAAGAGCAGCTAGTAGGTTGGACCTGCTGACCTTGTAGCTAACAGTCCAATGATAAGCCAACAGCACCACCAGAGCTCCTAAATCTCACTGCCATGGAATCACTTCTGCCTCGTACCAACCCTGGAGCACAGAGCAGAGCTGCCCCTCTGAGTGTCTAAGATGTTAACACTTTATGGGAGTAGAAAGTCTCGTCCTTCTTCCCAAAAGAGACTGGTGCTTCCAACTCCTGACCCTGAGGTTAGCAGCACCTTGCAGAAGCACCACACCACCTGGCTGGGCTGCTAACTGCAAGCTGAGCAGTTCAAACCCACCAGATGCTCCAAGGAAGAAAGAAGAATTTTCTACTCCTCTGATCACTTACCACCCTGGGCAGCCATGAGGGGTCTTTTCACCCTGTCCTACAGGGCAGCCATGAGTCGGAACCAACATGAGAGCAACGAGTTTTTCTGGGGGTTTGGGTTGGCAAAGACGGATGGCACAGGGCCAAGTCTATTTTGTTTCCTTATAAATGGGGTCATCAGGAGTGCAGAGTGGACTCCACAGCCGCTAACAACACAATGGGAATACTGCTGCTTCCCCCTGTCTCCTTCATAGCATTGTGAGAAAAAAGTAGGCATTCCATAAAGGAAAGCATGGAAACAACCTAATTTATCATTTGGTGTCAATGCTGCCTCTCCTTCACGCTCCTCTACCTTCAGCCCACCTCTTCTTGTTAAAATTCCATGCTCGTCATTCAGCAGTTTAACTTGCATATATTAAAACACATGGGAAATCACATAGATTTCACTCAACTGAAATTTTTGCACTTCATGACCTGCCCGTTTCCTCTTCTGATCCTTCCTTAGCTGCCTTCATTTAGCTTACTCTTCAAAAGTAAGGCTTTCCTCCTTTCCCAGCCACTCCCACCCCCACCCCACCTTTGTTACTGATGGCTTCTGTTTCTCTGACACTGAATTCAAAGATTTCCACAGCAATAGCATCCTCCATGGTTTCCCTAGTTGAGAACACCTGTCAGTCTGGTGGGTCTGAGAAATACTGCGAGGTTACTTCCAAGGACAAAAGATAACACTAATTGAAGGGAGGCTAAGAAAGCCTTGTGCTTAAAAGAATCAGAGTTGTAATTAGCCTGAGTTGTAATTACTTGTAATCAGAATTGTGAATCCTTTTTTGAATGCAAATGCAGGTTCACAGATAGATGAGCATTTTCTTTGTTTGTGTTCTTATTGCCATTAGCAACTTGTGCTCTCTTAGATGCAGAAAATCCCTTTACAGAGTAATACTCAACACAAAAAATTAATCTCAGGGACACCAATAATGGAGAAATATCAATCCCTGATACCAACCCAGTGTTTGGTTGACCTGATTACAATAAATGTCTCACACATAGTAATTTCTTACAATAAATGTTATCAGACTCCCTGAAGTCCCATCTGCTTATGGGGGCCAAATGATTCAAGACAGAGGGTTTCAACCTTGAGCACACATCAGAATTGCCTGCAGACTAAAACACACATGGAAAACACACACTGAAAACACACATTAGTGACTCTGATGCTCAGGATTTCTGAGTCAGAGGTCTGCAGGAGAGCCCAGTGATTCACATTCCTAAAAAGTCCCCTGGTGATGCTGCTGCTGCTGATCCTTGACCAAACCTTGGTCCTGAATTGAGACCACCTTCGGGGCCTCTCATTATTGCTAATCCTCCAGGGATACATGCTCCCTCACCATGAGCTATCTAACTAGACCAAGGCTTAAATTGTCCGAAAACAAAACGTAACCACAGGTTCAAATTCTTGTTAAGGCTTAAATGACAGAGTAGCAGCAACTACTCTATCAACCCCCTCCCTTGTAAGAATTTGTTGAGAATAGTTGAGAATTTGGGGGGATCCAGTAGCTGATTCCACTGAAATATAAGGTAAATATAAAACAGCAAGCCCTTACTAGAAGCCCACTTCCCCCCCCCCTACTTTCATTTGGTCTCTACATGGATGTCTTTTTTTTTTGTTCTTTTTCTTTTTCTAAATCATTCTATTGGGGGGGGGGCTTAAAACTCTTACCACAATCAATACATATATCTAATGTAGGCAAAGCACATTTATACATTTGTTGCCATCATCCTTCTCAAAACATTTTCTTTCTATTTAAACCCTTGGTTTTGCTCCTCATTTCCTCTCTCTCCTAGCATCCTCTTCCCTCATGAACCCTTGATAATTTATAAATTATTATTGTTTTGTCATATCATACACTGTCTGACGTTTCCCTTTACCCACTTCCCTGTTGCCCATACCCCAGGCAGGAGGTTATATGTAGATCCTTGTAATCGGTTTCCCCCTTTCTACTCCACCTCGATGGCTGCTTGCAAAAGGATCAATTGTGGATTCAAGCAAGATGATATCCTTGGTGACTTCAATTTTGTCTCCTTTTATCTTGATGTTGTCTACTGGTGTGATTGTCAGGATTTTTGTTTGTTTTGTTTTGTTTTACACATACCAAAAAAAAACCTGTTTCTGTTGTCTTTGGATGCAATAAATCAAATATATAAAGTGAGATATAAAGAATGTAAGTCCAATAAACAAATGAGAACTAATAAAGTTATCATGTGGTTAAATAAATAATCATTGATGGCCCAACCTGCCACTGTCACCTGCCTATTCTACTGTACTAGGGAATTCTTATAGTTCTGCTCGATCTCACACTGAGATATTAGAATCAAAAATCTCAGAATCATATCTCATAGCTTGTATGTTTTGGTTCAAATTCAAAGTGAACTGGTACATTTGTATTGGTCCACCTGACCTGGAGCATACAAGAAATTTTTCATTTTTAAGTATCATGACACCGAGTCTCGGGGAACACAGTTAAGCCAATAAGAATTGGGTTCTGACTTCTCTGAGGTCTAGGGATAAATCAGACAACAAGCAGGTCCTTGCTGCTGAGTAAAACTGAGTTTAGGAGGCCCAGTGGGGAGGAGGATTAGGAATGAAAGGAGAACTGAAGGAGGACTGAGTCCACAGACACCAGCCTGTGCTAAGGCAGTTTTGGGTCTGTGGCCTTTCATGATTTCACTGACTTTCCCTGCAGTGAAATATATGGGACAAGAGATAAGCCTAGGGGTCCCAGAGTAGATTGGAGTGTTAAAGAGGAGGAGAGGCAGGTGATCCAGAGGGATGTGGGTGGGGAAAAGCTGGGGGAGTGTCTCCAGACACTTTCTCCAACGCAGTACGTAACATCAGATGCTGACATCAGAGTTGGGAAGACAATGATGGAAGAATTTTAAAATGAGAGCAAATATCTCTATATGGGCTCATTCTCCTCCTTCAAGGGTCTCTTTGATTCATTGATAGGTTGACTAGTGTTGGGATAATCACAGTTGCTCTACTAAGCCGAGGTGTACATTGTGAGCACTGTCCATGATAGCCGTAACAGCAACCTAATTTGTAAGAATGAATGAATAAATAAATAAATATAATTGTCTCCAGGGAGAATTTTACTAAAAAATGATAAACAAGAGCGTAGTTGGCCAAATTCAGATTTGTACAGGTTTGATCTTTCTGTGCATATACAAGGAGGTACCCCCCCAAAAAATACAGATTTTTTTCCCAAAGCTTTGTATTTAATTGTGTGTGTGTGTGTGTGTGTGTGTGAGAGAGAGAGAGAGAGAGAAAGAGAGAGAGACATCACTGCCCTGGTGGGAGTAGGAAGCCCAGCCTTACTCCTGCAGAACTGCTATTGGATTTGAACCATCAACCCTATGGGCTGCAGTCCCGCACACAATCACTAGGCCACCAGGGCTCAGCCAATTTAAATTTTTTTATAAAACAATCATCCCCTTCTATGAAGATGGTGCAAAAGGTAAAGAAAAAAGCACCTGGCCTTCCCAAAATGGAAGCCAAAACAAAGGCTTTAAAAGCCAAGAAGGCCATGCTGAAAGGCGTCCACAGCCACAAAAAGAAGACCCACACGTCACCCGCCTCCCAGCGCCCCAAGACCCAGAGACTAAGAAGGCAGCCCAAATACCCCCAGAAGAGTGCCCCCAGGAGAAATAAGCTGGACCATTATGCCATCATCAAGTTCCCCTTGACCACAGATTCTGCCATGAAGAAGATCGAAGATCACAACACACTTGTGTTCATTGTGGATGTCAAAGCCAACAGACAACAGATCAAACAGGCTGTGAAGAAGCTCTATGACATTGACATAGTCAAGGTCAACACCTTGATCAGCTGACGGTGAGAAGGCGCATGTTCGATTGGCTCCTGACTATGACTCTTTAGACATTGCCAACAAAATTGGAATCATCTAAACTGAGGCCAGCTGGCTAATGCTAAATATAAAATTTTTCAATATAAAAAAAACAAACCTATCACCTTCAAAGTACTTTCCATTATACTAATACATTTGTCAAATTGCAAGTCCATTCTTGGAAACATTTTCAAACCCATCTGTTTGGATGGTTGACAACAGCTTCCTCATTTGTTTCTTCACCTTTTCTAGGTCATCAAATCGCTGTCCTTTCATGTCCCTCTTCATTTACGGAAACAAAAAGCCACACGGAGTGAGGACAGGTGAGAGTAAAGTGCATGAGGAAAGAGAGGCATGCTGTTTTTTGCCAACAACTGGTTCACTGAGATGGCTGCATCAGCAGCTGTATTGTCATGGTGGCAAAATCAGTCCCCAGTCTGGCACAAATCAGACCTTTTTTGTTGCACATTGTTACACAATCTTTTCAGAAGCTCTAAATAGAAAGCTTGATTAAAAACAGTCTGGTCTGGTAGAACAAACTCCAAATGCACTACCAGTTGCCAATTTCATCCATTCAGGAAGTTGGTGGACGTCCGAAACAAGATTTGTCATCGATCATTATTTCACCTTTTCTGAAACAAGAAAACCATTCATACACTTGAGCTTTCTCCATAGCACTGTCCTTGTAATCTGTGTTAATAGCACAAGTTTCTGTAGGAAATAAAATTTCACAGTCGCACGCTGTTCTCTTAAATGAGCCATCACAAGAAAAAAGGTTCGAGTGAAACTACTTGTACGAAAAAATTCACTGTGACCAACCAGACAGAACATTCCCAGGTGTAGAATTATATAATCTGCTGTCAACTTGAGGGAAGGGGTGGAGTCTAGTCTGTCACTCAGGTCTCAGCACCATGCCCTCACTTGGAGGCATGATGGAGATAAATAACTCACTAGAGGCCAGACCCACTCTCTCTGTCTGCCTTTGCTATCTTGCATTGAGACATGCAGAGAGCTGGAGGAGACACGTGGAGACCCACACCAGTGTTGCGATGCTTCCATTGCCAATGAATCGACAAGACTTTCTACCCACTGGCCTGTGGTCTTTCTGCTCTCAGCATCATTGCATATGCTGCATGAGTCCAAAGAAGAATTTATGAACTAGTATCAGACATATGGGATAATATCAGACTTATGGAATTGAGCTATACTAGGTTGGAATGTTTTCTCAATATGCAATTGCTTTTTTATATAAACATCTTTCTTATACATATATGAGTCTCCCTGTATTTGTTTCTCTAGTCTACCCAGACTAACACACCAGGCGACACCACTGGGTGCACTAATTCAGAGTGAATTGCTCGATGCTCGCCTAGTGGGAGGAAAATGCACACTACAAAAGTTCCACTCTGCTCAGAACCATTCTGGTTTTACTGTTGTTCGTTTTTCTGTACCCATCCCCCATATTCAATGGTAATCTGCTTGTGATCATTCCTAATATAGATACAATTAGCGGATCCACTATGAATGATTCCATTAAAATATCCATTGACATATTCATCTCAAAAGCAGTTGGTTTGAATTCAGTTATACTACTCATACTTGGGAATCAGGATCCTTTTCAATAAATTCATATAAAAAGGAACAGTCGTGTGACAACTACAAAGTGTCAATATCAGGCAGCAGCTTCTAATCTGAAGTATCAGTTAGATGCAAGTGAAATTTCAGTTGAGGTAGAAATTATACAGTAAGCAATGGTATGCTGGCAAAGTGTGGAGCCCTAAGTGCTTGAAAAATCACTTTCATAATATTCTGAAACTTGTAAAAATGTAAACTAAAAGCAATGGTATAGTATTTGTACTATATGTTCATGGTTTTCTCCTATTAGGGAGGCATGTCAGAGGCTGGAAGGATTCATATGTTAGACAATAGTACTTCTAAAAAATCCAAGATGAAACTCACTGTCATTGAGTCAATTCTGACTCACAGTATAGGACAGGGTAGAACTGCCCTTGTATGCTTCTAAAGATGTAACTTTTTAAGGAAGTAGAAATCCTCATCTTTAATGCAGGGAATGTGGGTAAATTCTATGTATAGATCCCCATGTATCAATTTCTTCTAGAGAGGTTAAGTTTGAGCGATCATAATCTCTGAAAAATTCTGCAAAGGAAAATGTTTCTGACACATGAAGATTTGTCCATATCAAAATTACTTTTATCCAGCTGATGTGTGATGTCTTTGAAAGATACAATCTTGCCCAATACCTCAACATCACTGGCATATTGTTAATGTATTGATCAGAAACCCTTGTACAAATAGAAATGGTGAATTGAAATGGAATCATGTAAGCCATCCTAAAGTTATTAATAGGTCAATACCACTCCTTGAAGTAGCTTAGAGTTTGAGTTTTCTATTGAACAAATATTGATTTTTTAAGATGCTTTCTATGTATAAATATATAACCCTCTAAGAGGTAAAGGCATATGCTTGAATTAAAACAATGGCTAACTCTAAAGTAAGAATTGTAAATTCTTCGATGAGAAATGTAATGGAGAGTACTTATGATTTAATTGATACTAGGGCTTACTTTTATCCTCTGCTTAAGGAAATTAGTAGGTTATCAGATGTAATATTTGATGCAAGCTGCTGACTTGAATGATTTATTGATTATTAGCATATAAATAAGTGAAGCAGATGTCCTTTAGGTTAGAAATATGCAAATGAAATTTGATTTTTATAGTGGAAACAAGTAGTCACTGCTCTTACTGAAATAGAGCTATTATTTGTAGGTTTATTGAGATTTAATTGTGGCATCACAGACTGAATAAATTTGTGCCTCCAATAAATAGAATAAATGGCATTAATATTAGTAATCAAGTTTATGTCCAGTGACCAAATTAACTTTAGCATTTAAAAAGTTAACTAGTAGCTGCTGAAATGTGAAATTGTTAATAAGATGGTTAGATGATAGAACCAGAAACATTGGAAATAGAAGCGTGATTATAATGGGCAACCTTAGTATTATGGGCTTATGAAAGAAGCAAATATATTTTGATTCGTCTTGTTTCTCAACGGGTGGATGATATGGTATTTATTTTTTCTTGAGGGAAATAGACTGAAAGTAGCATTAGATCTTGTTAATTGAAAAATACTAAACTGTGTTCGGATACTTAAAACAGCAATTATAGTTCATGGTGTTATTGCTAATAGGAGCAGATTGTTAAAGAGCAATTTAAACTATTTAAATTAAATAAAATTTAATTTAATTAAATATTTAAAATATTTAATTGAGAAGTTTAATGAGCTCCTCAGTTATGTGATAGTATTGATATAGCTTAGGTATTGAAATATCTTATAGGTGTTTTTCAAATACTATCGGTTGATTCATAATTTCTGCAGCATTATCCTCAGTAAATATTCATATCAATGCTAATAGACAGAATAGAACTGCCCCTTTGGGGGTTCCAAGGCTGTAAATCTTCACAAGAACAGGAGGACTCCTCTTTTATCCACAAAGCCACTGGTGGGTTTGAATTATTAATCTTGCAGTTAGTAGCCCCACAAATAACTCACTCTGCCAGCAGGGCTCTTTAATCAATACTAACGATGAGAGGGTTGATTTTGGTTTTAGTTTGTTTGGAATTTTTGACTTAGGAGATCCTATGTGTGGTAGAATAGCATTGATCTGAGTGTTCTTGGCTGTAACCTTTACAAAAGCAGACGGCTGGAACTGTTCCTGGTAAAGCTATACTGGGTGAGTTTGAACTGTCAGACTTTTGATTACCCAGCCGCCATTGTTATCCATCCCATTCTGATTCATAGCGGTCCTGTAAGAGAAAGCAGGCAGCTCTACAAGGTCTCGATACTGTGACTCTTTACAGGGAGAAAATCACTTCTTGCATTTTGTTTGCCAATTGAGTGCAAATCATTTGTGCCACCCAGAGACCTTTCAATTGCATGAGTGTTTCTTTCTTTCTTTTTTTTTTGTCTTAAAACTCCTGGAGTAGTATCTCCTGTAATGATTGCAAAGCCCTTTATTCAAGAGCATCTTCTAATGGGATCCATATTTAGATTGCAAGTTTCATGGTATCTATTTGATTATAAAGTTCAGTAGATGGAATCTTCCAGATTTTAAGTTGGTTGCTGGAATTACATGTGAATAAAAGTTAAGATTTTCGTAGCTTATATTATTCATAGTTTCAGTATCACTTTTCTCCTATTGCTTTTGTAGTCAATAATATATTATCAATTAAGTATAATTAAGTATGGAACTAAGTAAAGAAGTAAAAAAGATGAAAAATCAATGAGAATTAAAATAATTTCCAGTAGGATTGTTTACACAGTTTGTATTTTTGAGTACTTATTGTGTTATGTGAAATAGTTCTGAATTAATATTAGTGTAATCATATGCAATTCAAAATAAATGATTTGAAATGTAATAACAAGGACATAGTCGTGTAGACAGAGCAATTTTTCTATAATAGAAGTTCCACATTGAAACTGTCTATAGATTGAGTAGACTCATTTTCACCCACTACATTCAATTGACACAGTTGTAAAATGATTTTTGCTAGGAGTTTATCAGCTAAGAAAAAGGCCACAGTGATTATGAGAGTGATTCAAATCTGTTTAAGGAAATTTGGGTTTGGTTTAAGGGGCTGGGTTTGGTGTTGTAGATGTTCTGAGCATGTGGACTTCACGATAGGCTGGTTTTTCAAATGTTCGATACAATGGAGGACACATTCTTGCTTGAGAGCCAATGTCCCTCCAATCATGAACATTGCTGGTACTTCTGTCATTAGTAAATTGCCCGTTAGATGAGACACTATAGATATCCTATAACCAGGTAGTATAGTATTGTTCTGGAATGTCATAAAGACCCAGAAAATATTGGGGAGGGGAAAGTTAACACCAGAAACATCATGTGAAATGACTTTTAGATCATATGACATATGGTCTATAACCTATCTCATAAAATTCCTGCTCTCCATCAACAGGAAATAAAAAGGAAAATAAAGTCTAAGGCTCTAATAGCTAGCCAATATTTAATATTTATTCTATTTAAAGTCTATACTTATCCACCATTTTGTCATGCTATGGGGGCTGGGTATTGCTGTGATGCTATGTGAAACTATGTCACCAGTATTTGAAATGCCAGCAAGGTCATCCAAAATGAACAGGTTTCAGCGGTGAACCAGACTAAGAAAGGAACACAAAGAAGGAGTCACTGCCCATTTCTGAGGAAGTAGCCCATGAAACATTATACAAAGCATGGAAGCATTGTCAGATAATGAAAGCCTAAAAGATGGAAGCAGCACATTGTCTGAGATAGTCCAGATGATGGGCCCCTCGTTCCCATTCCAAAGGAAGGGGACCCAAGAGAATGTTAAAGTTGTAGAGCAACATCATTGCTATCACATGCACCTAAAATTTTGCTGAAGATCACATTCCACAAAGGTTTTCACAGTACATTGACAGGGAACTGCCAGAGAGGTACGCAGGATCCAACGGAGGACATCTAACAAGGAACATCATTGCTGTTGTCAGGTGAATCTTGAGTGAAAGCAGAGAGCATCAGGAAGATGTCTCTTTGTATTTTATTGACTATGCAAAGACATTTGTGCAGATCATAACAAACTATAGATAAACAAACTGTGAATTGCCTTAAGAAGAATGGAAATTCCACAAAGCGTTATTGCGTCCACGTGGAATTTTTACTTGGATCAAGAAGCAGTTATGGTTGCAGAACAAGGGGATGCCGCACAGTTTAAATCAGGAGAAAGTGTTTGTCTTGATTGAATTCTCTCACCATACTTATTCAATCTGTATGCAGAGCCAATAACTCGGAGAAACGGAGTTATCTGGGAAAAAATGCAGTGTCGGGATTACATGAAGACTTATTAACAACCTGCAACGTGCAGATGACGCAAGCTTGTTTGTTGAAAGTGAGGAGAAGTTGACCCACTGGTTGATGAACTTAGAGGAGTGCAGCCTTGAGTATGCACTGCAACTCGATATAAAGAAGACCACAGTCCTCACCGCTGGCCCACAGCAGGGTAACCGGGAAAATGACAAAGGTTGTCAAGCATGTTGTCTTGCTTGGATCTATGACCAATACCAATGGAGACAGCAGGCAAGCAATCGACAGATCCCCTTGCACAGGGTCAGCCTGCTGTCCAAGACCTCTTTTGAATGTTGGAAAGCAAGGACATTACTTTCAGGACGAAGGTGCATCTGATCCAAGTTCTGATATTTTCAATGGCCTCATATGCATGTGAAGGCTGAAGAGTGAATACGGAAGACCAAAGAATAACCGCTGTATTTGAATTGCAGTGTTGGTGAAGAATTGGGAAGGACCGTGAACTGTCAAAAGACCAAACAAATTTACCTTGAGAGAAGTACAGCCAAAGTGCTCCTTAGAGGGAGATCTAGTCTGATATACTTTGGACATGTTGTCAGGAGGGACCAGTCCCTGGAGAAGGTAGATCCCCAGCCCCGTCTGCCTAGGCTGCCTTAGTCTGGAAGCTCCTGTGAAACATATCCAGCAGCATAATAACCCAAAGTCCTCCAAGGACAGACAGATGGGTGCTGTGCCTGACTTGCAAAAACTAGGTCTCCTATGTGGAAAGGAAGAATTCTACCACGGAACTGCCACTGAAGTCCTCATACTTCATCCAATCATCACGAACTGAACCCAGGGCCACCTAGCTGATTCCAACTCATGCAGCCCTCGAGGACAGACTACAAGTGCTTCTTGGGGTCTCTGAGATGGTAAGTCTTTACAGGGACAGACAACTTCGTCTTTCTCCCGTTTAGAAAGGTAGCTTTGAAACAGTGATCTCTGCTTACTGCTTAACCTTCTGCACCACCAGAACTCCTTAGCTCCTGCAAGACATTCCAAAAATCCAATTGATGGATTTCTTCATGTTCTTCCTATTTAAGCAATAATATTAGGTAGATATTATTAGAATAGCTAATACTAGAAATTCAATGCAAGCATATTTCAAATATGCTTAATTCTTCCTTGATTAACAATTCTTCTCATTTACCTAACATCTGCTGAGTGGCAGAGTGTGCCTTTCAGGAGATAAGCAGCTGTCATGTATCTCAGCCATTGCCAGGTCCCAGCTCACCTTGGTATGAACTCCCCATAGTTTTTCTCTAAAACTTCTGTTGTACTATGTGCAAACATAGCTCAAGAGGGAACAGAGTGATTTTTTTTTCCCACTCAGAAAGACATAGTAACACATAGTGATGTGTTATTTCCCCACAATCTGTTCTACATCTAACTTCTTCCTCGTTATACAACCATTTGCCTTTAAGTTGTTTTTGTTTTTTGCTTTTTGAGAAAAATCATCTCAGCCAGTTCAAAATTAAAGAAAGATTCTTTTAAGATACGCTAGTGGATGAAAATCATTGCCGAAATAAAAGCAAATACTCTAATGCCCCTTCCTTTGCTTTTGGCAAAAACTCATCTTTACCTTCAAGGAAACAAAATAATAAAGTGTGTGCTTTGCCACACTGAGGGGATTCACCTCATCCCTTCCAGGTGAGCCAACCCAGACGAGCAGTCCCAGGAGGTTTCACGATGAAAGGTGAAGGCCCCAAGGTACAAAAGAAGCACACCGCGGCGAGAAGCCCTTGTTCTAACCCTCTTAATTCCTCTAGCTGGCAGCTTTCCATCCTTCCTGCTTGCAGCTCTTTCCAGTTTTCCCAAACAAGACCCTTTGATAAAACTGTGCTTCAATAAGGGCCTATGTCCCACAATTTCACTGTCTGATGGCCAGAGGATTAATAGGAGAGGGAAAAAATCTCAAATATTTTCTTTGATATTCCTACATACTTCAGAACCCTAGTCTTGCTCCTTAAAAATGGCAGAGACAGATTTGGGTTTTGGCTTTGCATTTGTTTTAGTCTTAGTAGCCATAATCCTAACATGATCAAGGACAGTGATGTTTGCCTGTGCATAAGTGGCATGAATTTCCCCCTAGTGTTCTCCCTCGTTCAATCGATTTCTCAACTCACTAGCACAGGGAAACAAGGCAGAATTTGACATGCACATTTTTATTCTTTTCCTCAGACACATGAGTGTGCCTGAGTAGCCATGGACAACTTGATTTAGGATCACCCCCCGAGGTTCTCTCACATTTTCTCCGACAGCTGCTCCTCCTGACTCTTCCTACGGAGCGGCCTGCACAGCGAGTGATGGAAGGACCTGCAAGTCAAGGTTTGAACTGTCCCTTCGCCTCATTAGCTTATGGCTGTCAGAGAAAATGCAAACACTGTGCCTTCTCTCAATCTGAGCTTTTCATCGAACAGTATGGATAATAATAATAAGGCCTTCTTCATGTCGCCGAAGACTGAGTGATTTTGTATATATCAGTAAATACCTGTGAATGTCATGGTTGTTGTTGTTAGGTTCTGTGGAGTCAGTTCTGGTCCACAGCAACCCTCTGCACAACAGGATGAAGCCCCGTCTGGACCTGCACTGTCCTCACCACCGTCCCCAGCTGCAGCACTCATTGCAGCCGTGCTGTCAATCCTTCATCGCCGGAGAACTTTCTCTTCTTCACTGCCCTCCACTCTGCCTTTCTCGGGGCCTGCTCTCTCCTGATGAGAGGCCCAAAGTCTGTAAGACCAAGTCTCCACGTCTTTGCTTCTGCGAAACAAGGCTTCGTGGCAAGAAATTATTGGGGCTTCTATTTGTCTGGAAAAAAAAACGGATTTCATCTTCATTTCCTCTGGTTTTATATAGAACTCTGGGTTGGGAAAATGTGTTTCCCACTACTTTAAAAATGTAATTCACTTGCAACTTGGCAATTGAGCTGTTTCTGTTGAGAAGTCTATCAGTCTTACTGTAAAGGAATATATCTTCTCTCTGTGTGTGTGTGTGTGTGTGTGTGTGTGTGTGTGTGATGGGGTGGAAGGGTGGGGTGGTTCTTAAGTTTATTTACTTATTACATCTTTTTAAAGTCATTTTATTGGGTGCTCTTACAGTTCTTATTATAACAATCCATCCATCCGTCCACTGTGTCAGGCACCTTTGTACATATGTTGCCATCATCATTCTCAAAACATTTTCTTTCTACTTGAGCCCTGCATATCAGCTCATTTTTCTGATTCCCTCATGAACCCTTGATAATTTAATAATAATTTTTCCCATATCTTACACCAACCACTGTCCCCTTTCCCCCCACTTCCCTGCTGTCCACCCCCCTGGGAGGCGGTTATATGTCGATCCTACCACACGGGGTGGAACATGGCCCAGGAGCCTGTGTAGTCGGCATTTTCTGGTTATCAGTAGTCTGAATACCTGTGCATTTCACGTTAGGTGTGTAGAAATAAAAAGGCAGCTACATAAGGGCTCCACACTGATGTAAGTACTTCCTCTCTCTCTCTCAGGAAAATACAGCACAACTGACTTGAGATGTGAGAAGGAGCCATAGAAGTTAAAAGCCTTCCAGAATTACCTATCAGTGGCCTGGGGACCCCAGAAAAGGCAGCCAGTCATGTGTTCAGAAACCCTCCAGGCCGGCAATACGGAGGAACCCACCCCCCGACCCGGAATGTGCTTGCCCGCTGCCCTCTGTTCCCAGGCTGCAGCCTCTAGCTGCTGTACCTGCCCCCACCGCCAAACTAAGCCACTGTGGCAGGTGCGCGGGGTGGGGGTGGGGGTGGGGGGGGAAACAACAATTTCCTCCTCAAACCAGAAGTAGAGTCGGAGGCCTGGGAAATAGCAGAAATGCCTTCACAGAGAAAAACATGAGTAAATAGAGTACAGTAGTCTGGTCACTGGGTTTTTCAGAAACCTGAAAATAATCTCCTTCCCTTTACAAGACATGACATTGCTGCTTTTACAAAAGGACGTTCTATTGATGTTTGCCGCGATTCTCATGTCCTAAGCAGAGCTGTCACAGTGTGCACTACCTGAAATTGTCTTATCGTTGCCATTGCTATTTCTCTTCCCCGGCTTGAGCTAATGTGTTTTATTCGTGAATAGTCTTTTACATTTTTATATGCTGAATATGGGTACCAAAGAACCTGTACAAGTTATCTTTTTCAATTGAATGTGCTTAAAAAAAACAATAATCTCCTTCCCTCTCATTTCCTGTGAGTGGTTTCAAAGTTCCTTGAATAATAATCAACAAATTATAAGTGAAAAGATGACTAATTTGTATTAGTCTTTGGTAAGAAAATATTCTGTGGTCCTGTGCTCTGGGGTACCATTTTATTCCACTTTTGACTTTCTGCTGAGAAACAAGGCCTGCTAAGCCTTCAATGAAAAATGCAGACAAGCTGAGCCCCAGTGGCGCAGTGGTTGTGTGTGGGACTGGGGTCCACAGGGTTGGCGGTTCAAATCCAGCAGCAGCTCTCCAGGAGGAAGACTGGGCCTCCTACTTCCACCAGGGCAGTGATGGGGGGTAGGAAAGAGAAATGCAGGAAGCACCTGAGGGGGTCTCCACACAGTGTCACAACTTGGTGGGACACAATAGACCCAGAGACACTTGACAATCCACATGTCAAAGTCTCCCTCTCTCTAAGAGGCCAGTGTTTACTTTAAGAAAGCAAGAGAGAAATCACTGAGAAGCAAGCTATTAAACATGTCAGCAAATATGTTCACACAAAGGGGCAAGTAACTGAAACTGCTCTCCTCACCAAATTCGCCTCCTTTCTGCTTTTGATCTTGTGTTTTGGCCTGGCAAGATGTCTGACCAATGATGGTCTCAAAGGTTGTGTGGTTCCACTCTTGTCTGTGGACAGTTCTGAAATGTGCAGCCGTTGGAGCAAACTAAATGGCACAATATCAACTCCATTGTCTGTAGACATTTGGATTTTGATTTTCACTGAAGGTCATTTCATTCTTTCTCCTCCCCACCCTAGCCACACAGACCTGAATCCATCCCCTCTTAGCGCCTTGTGCTCTTTGGTGCAATGAAATTAGTTCTTTTCAGAATATTTTACATAAATTAAGAAGAAAAGGCTTGGATAAAATATTACAACTTGCAGATCTCACTTGGCAAAATATGTGCATATAAATAATGATTTCTGGTAAAAGCCCCAAATACTTTTAGTCTCCCTCTGAATCCACACAGTGCTGCACATATGAATATATTTAGAAGAAACTGGCATTTCAAAAGCGCCTCACTTGGTAAAGAAGGCTCAGAACTCATCCAACAAGACAACACCAGCTTTCAACCTCATTCCATCTTTCGAGGTAGAAAAGGGGAATCAGTAACCATTTTGTCCTAAAGCAGCAGGTGGTCTCAGGGATGAGGGCAGCCAGCCTGTAGCCATGTACGTGTACTGTTTAGCTCCAAAAAAAAGGACTTTTACACATGTGCGTGCAGGCAGACACACATGTATACACCTACATTCTAGGAGAGGGGAGGGTGAAATGGCCCGAACCTACCCAGAACTCTGGACTAGGGTAGAACAAAATTTGAATCAAAGCTCTCTGTGCAATCAAACCATCCTAGATCTAGATCCGACCACTTTAATCTTTTGAAATTTAGCTGGGAAGAAAGGTAGGACTCCTTTCTGGCATGCTTTGTGTGACTAACAACCAGTTCCCTTGGAGAGGATTCTGGCCCATGGCAACTTTGTATGTGTCTGTGGTGAGGGCAAATTCCTTGGCAAGTTTCCTCCATCTATGTCTCTGTAGCGCCCACCCAACAGCTAGGTGGAAGCACACAAATAAGGCATCCATGGCTCTAACCCGAGCACTGGTCAGTTTCAACAGTCCCTTGGCTAGAAGAATGAGACCTCTCAGAAGCTAAAACAGAGCATGCTGAAGAAGAACCCCCAGTGGAACACATTGAGTTCATTTGAGATCCCTATCTGGATGAGGGAGGCAGCAGAGAGCATGCCCCAGGGAGTCCAGAGACACCGCAGCAGGGACATAGTGGAGTGTTGCAACCAGAGACTGAAGGAGAATGAAACTGTGAGCAGGGGCTGAGACCACTGCTGACAGAACCAGGACCCTGCTTCCTGAGGATGGACACTATGCGGCCTCAAACCTGTATCCTTAATGTTCTATGATATTGGGGGGTGGGGGGAGTGCATCACGGCCCTTTGGTGGGAGTGGGAGGGCCAGCCTTGCTCCTGGAGAGCTGCTGCTGGATTTGAACCGCCAAGTCAGTGGGTCGCAGTCCCGCACTCAACCACTACGCCACCGGGGCTCAGTCCAATGTTCTCTGATTTTGACTTGGGATAACTTGTCAACTTACCCAACAAGCCCCTTTAATCCAGAGAATTGTTGGTGAGTTCTGTGCCACTATTGCAATGGTTCACTAAACTCAGCAGATGGAGAGTTGGTCAAAGAAGAGGGAAGATGGAAGACGGAAGGTAGAGGCATGTGTGACCTCTGCCTTCTGGGCTGGTGTGGAGTCAGAATCACCATCGTCCTTGTGCAGCCAGCCAGATGAGATGTGGTCCCCCATGTCTTTGACTCAATGTCAGGGCAGCCATGTGCTTCAGAGGGTTTTTAACGCTGAGTGCTCAGATGGTGATCACCAGGCCTTTCTTTGGAGGCTCTCCTGGCTGGACTCGAACCGGCAGTGTTTGGATGAGTGGCAAGTGCATTATCCTTTGATACCATGCAGGAACGCTTCAGTGAGGGTCAACATGTAGATAGGACCAGGGCACCAAGTAGGCTCAAACACAGGGGTCCTCGTCACCCTTGTCCTCCTTCCCATCTCCAACCACAGCAGATGTGCAGGGGAAAGAGAAAGAACTGTAACTCAAGTAAGTCAAAGAACAGAATGTGTTGCCTTCGTGTCAATCCCCATATGCAGCAACCTTATAGAACCGCCCGTATAGGGGTCCAACACTCTAAATCATTCCAGAAGCAGACTGCCACATGTTTCTCCCTTAGAGCAGCCGGCGGGTTCAAGCAGCCGAGTGCTATATCCCGGTGTCATCACGGCTCATAACTCAAGTAAATTTTGCCAGGTTTATCAAGTGTGTTCCCTCTGCCCAGGACAAATGCAAAAATGTGTATGGGCGTAGGTTGCCCAATGTTAACATTATACATTTATCTTCTAAAGGAGAGCATGGTAAACTCAGGAAGTCAAACTGTCTTACTGCTATCCCATCAGTCTTTCCACGGATGTGAATTGCAATGCTTCTCCAACTCTGCAATAGATTCAGAAGAAGCCAGATTGGTATTCTTCTGCCCACTCCAGGATCCCTTTACTCTCTCTGTACTGGGTTAGGACATACCACCCTAGAGACAAAGAGAAAGGGCCTCTCTTGGACCTCCTACTCCAGTCTAACCTTCCCCAATAGTCCTTGGAGTCTAAAGAAACTCCTCTTTATTTTCATATAGGAATCTTATTTGGGTGAGACAAGAATTATGCCTTTACTCTATCAAATATTAGCTTAGTGGCCCACGGGCAGAGTATTCTGGGAGGTGGAGAGGGGTTGAGTACACGAGACCTTGATAGTCATCTTCACTTAAGAGGGGACAGCCTCCCAGGGATAAGTCATTACACTTTGCAGACCCTGTGGGCATTTCCATTGTGGACTTAATGCATTTCCAGGAAAGGAAAGGACAAAAGTGACATGTCCTTTCATGCTCCATTCACAGAAACATTGAAATCACAAAGGTAATTATCCCTCCCTCAATTTACTGGAGCGTGAAAAGATACTGAGATGTCTACATATATACTTTGCCTACACTGTTTGGTCTCCAGGTTTCTTGAAAAAAACTCTGCCCAGACCAACATCCCAGCACACAGATAACTTTCGCTCTGCACCCTCCAGCACCATCTCCATCTCTCCCTTACACACTTCCTGCATCACCCCACTTCCAAATCCATATTCACAGGCCTCTGTGACACTGAGGACACTGTCGCCTCCAAGTTCAGTTCCTCCCAAAGGGCTTTTCCTTCCTGCTAGAAAGTGTGAACATCTACATACACACCTGACAGTCAGAGTCACTGAGCCCCTGTCACTGCACCTTCAAGCATCACAAGACTCATCCATTACATCTCACCCTGTTGACTTTGGAATCTAAGCTACTAATTTTTTTTATGGGAGATGAACTCTCATTTTCAAACTCTTGAAAGATAGCATATTCCTGACTTCTGTCAATGGACAGCCATAGAGCATTTTGCATGTGAAGCCCTCACTTATCCACCCTTCAAACAAAATGTAAGATTGGAAGATAGTTCACCTGGTCCTTTATTATTCGGAATATTGAATTTGAAAAATTTTTAGTTTGAGCTTCAAAGATTTCTTGAGATGGAACTTAAAGGTAATAGAATTCCTTCAAAAACTTCTTTAAAGCCACTACACACACTTCTATTCAATATCCGAGGTTGTGATAGATACTGCTGTAGGTGATAATAGTCAATACTAGGTTTCTAGATTCCAAAGAATTAAAATTGGATTGGTGGTAACCAGGTTCCAAAATTTCTTCTTGGATCAAAATGGATCCAAGCAGGAAATCTTAAAAATATTTTTTCTTTCTTGCTTTCTTTCTTTCTTTCTTTCTTTCTTTCTTTTTTCATTTTATTGGGGGCTCTTACAACTCTTGTTACAGACCATACATCAATTGTATCTGACATATTCATACACATATTCCATCATTCTTTTCTAGACATTTTCTTTCCATTGAACCCTTTGGATCAGCTCCTCCTCCCCGCCCCCCCAACCTTCATGCCCCCTAATAGATTATAGATTGTTAAGTATTTTCAAATCTCACTCTGACAGCCATCTCCCTTCCCCTCTGGTTTCTGCTGTTCTTCCCTCTGACTGGAGGTATGTGGATATGTGCTATTCATTGTGATTGGTGCCCGCCCCCCACTCCCCAATTCTCTCCTCCTTCTCCCTAACCTTTTGGTATCTCTACTTCCATTCCTGTTCTTGGGTTCCATGTGTTGTGAGTTTTATCTCTTGACTATATCAATGGACATGCTCCTGTCAAGTTTAGATTGAGGTCAAGATGCAGAGAATTGGGGGGGGTGGGGTGGCGTGAGGAGGCCTCCAGGAAGCAGAGGTCTATTGCATGACCCATTAGTGCTCTACTGCACCCCGATTGATTCGTCCCCTCCCTGCGACCTCTCATTGTCCATTAATGGGGTTTGGGTCTCCACTCCAGCCCTTCTCCATTCTCACCAATGGACTTTTGCCTTTTTTTTTTTTTTTTTTTTTTTACTGTCTATGTGAATCTTCTGATACTCGTTGCCCAGTCTAAACAACTCACGACCTCACCGGCTGATGTGCTTCTTCTATATGGGCGTGTTGCTTCACTGTTGTTTAACTTCAAGCCTTTAAAACCCCAGACACTATATCTTTTGATCGCCGGGCACACTCCTCTGTTTTCACCACATCTGCTTATGCATTCATTTTGTATCCAGTGACCATGTGCATGGGGGGTTGAGGGGGTGGGGATTTGAACATCACAGAATGCCAATTTGTAAGAACAAAGAGTCCTTGTATTGAGGGAGGTATGAACCGAGGCTCATGGCCCATTGCATCTTCAGTGTCTTACCTTATAAATATATTTACATAGGCCCAGACCACTATTGTTATGGATTAATGTATTTGCACAAGTGCACAGCTCTTTGAATCTCCCTATCTATGTCCTTGCTTCCTAGAGCTTGCCTCTGTTTCCTTTTGTTCCTCCTGCCCCACCATCACTTTCTCCTTTCTTCCACCTCTTAGTACTTCCTTTCCACTAGTTCGGTGTTGCTCTGATACTCACAGGAGTTCTAATTTCTTCTAGAGGCTGGTTCCACTTCACTAGTTGTTCCCTTGTCCATGTCACTGTCTGCTCACCACACTCTTCTCCCACCTCCTTCTTGCCCCTCTACCTTCTGGGGTCATTGGCCCCATTGCTTTCTCTCCATAATTCTCTCCCTTCTTCCAACCCAATTAGGCAACCCCACCATGTCCTAGTCCAAACCATAAGAAAACCTACTGCTGAAGAGGGAAAAGGGAGGAGAAAAGGGAAAAGATCCCAGATAGGTCCAGGTTTGTTTGCTGGTCTCCAAGGTACCCTCCCTGCTGATCATGAGTGGGATCTGGGGGCTACCCCTCCTCACCCAAAGACCATTCTTGGAACTCCTCAGGGGCTCTTTGCTTGGCTTTACTCTGATGTTGATCTGTTATGCTTCATTCCCACACTGTCTTCCACCATGTGTTCCCATTATTGTCCTGTCTCCATATGGTCCAGTTAAGTGGCAACATGTCTTGAGCTGCTGGTTGTCCCACAGTCCCAGCAGTTCCATGACTGGACCTCATTTTCCAGGTTTAGTGTGCCCAGATAGAGTCTAGGTCCATTGCCTCTTTCTCTTTTTCCTCCTTGGTTTGCTTCCATCTGGTTATAGTTGATCAGTTGATTTTCTTTTATTTCTGAAGCTAGATTATGTGTGTCTGGGCAAAGTGGCTAAGCAGTCCACGGTCACCAATATAACATCAAGGATTCAGATGTCTAGGTTTCAAATAAGAATTTCCATGTAAAGTGTAGGAGTTTGCTTCTTATAGGAGTGCTGGTGATGCAGAGGTTCAGCACTTGCAGCCGCTTCATGGCAGAAAGAGATGCAAAATGCTTCCATAAAAATTTATAGCCTCGGAAACTGTTTTGGCAGATATGTGTGATATGTTTACTATGAGTGGGAATAGCCTTGCCAGTAATAGGTTGGGTTGACCTCATTGAATAATCACCATGCAAGAAATATTTTCCTTGAATAAAGATTATCCAGTGGTCTCCTTTTACTACCACACTCTGCTATCAATACACCCAGTTGCCCTGGGTCTTATGAAGTTCTGTTTTTGAAAAATATTCTCATAGCCCACCCACATGGCATTCAATTAATTTATATCAAACACCTCATTTCTGGTCCTAAAAAGGCCACGAGTCTTCCATGCGCCAAGGAATACATTCAAGCCTCTCTTCTGTGACTTCCCTATGGGGTTTTTGCCCACCCTATTGTCATAGGGTCAATAGAAGCCTGGGGTCAATAGAAGTCTGCTTAACACATTCATCCAAATGTGAATATACCTTAGGGACAAGGTCATACCCTCGCCATGTCTTCTTCCTGAATCGTTATCTTTTAAGTTCCCAATAATAGCTGTTTCTCCCATACGACACTGAAAAACAGTGACTTCCTTTTCTGACACTTTAAGACGCCCAGAATTTTCAACACATTCTACTGGCCTTCGTTTATCCATGTGTTCAGCTTTATCCCTGTGTTGTAAAGGATTTGTCTCTCTTCCACTATCCTAATTTGTTATGTGTCCAATGCTACAGGAAAAAGGAAGATGGAAACCCATGTCATTCTCCTCTCACACAGACAAAATGGTACATGCAATTTCATGACATACATTAGTTATCCACTCTTAGACTGCTCATGATAATTTGGACTTATCACCCAGGTATGCAACTGAGACTTAAGTGACAAGTTATAAGAAATTCCATCTAATATTTATGCCGATCCTCAACAACAACAACAACAACATGCCTTGACCTTTCAATCACTAAGTCCCCGATATAGTCAATGATCTATAGTAGGTAAAGTTTTTTATTCTGTTACTGTAGTTGATGCCATCCCTCTCTGTCATCTGAAAGCTCAGAGTTCATAAGGGTAGGTTGGAAAAATGTTCCTAGTATTTTTAATCATTTTTGTTTATAATAGTATGCATAATTATAAAGATGCTCTACAAATTGTATTGTAATGAACTAATTGTAATGAATAAACAGTAGGTGTCAAAAAGGTTGCCAGGGAGACTGGAATTGCATAGAAAATCAGTTGTTCTCTCGCCAGCAGCTTCTCTTGGCTCTCCATTTTCTGGTTGGCATCACCTGGGCAATTGCCAACTCTTCAATGCTCAAGCAAAACCAATAAACTATCCTTCATCTATTTACCCATGGTAACTTTGCACTCAGTGAGGGTGGTCACAATAATAACCTTTAGAGAAAGGGTTGGTAAATGTTTTAAAATGTTGTCCTGGTTTTGCTTGACAAGAAAAACAACTCTGCTTCCACTGCCCTTTGAACAACTGGCACCATGAGATGATTAAGCCAGATAAGCAATAATATCCATAGAAAGAGTATTGGTTTTATATACATTTGAAATATCACAAGCGCCCCAGGATCTCAGGCCCAGAGTTTATTTCAGAAAATAAAATCTGTTTGTTGCTTTCAGTTATCCAGGCTTGATAAAACACAAGTCCTCCCTTTTCTCCCCACAATCCCTTAATTTAGAATAACATCTTCTCATAAAGGTCTAAATTCTCTTTTATTTTCCCATGGAATCCTAAAAAGTGACCCAGAATTTTAAGGCAAGGCCAATTTAGGCCAATTAGACCAATTTCCGATGATGATGCGTTCTCCATTCCCACCTGACAGCACCAGTTTTGCCTATATGAACAGGCTCCGTAGTTTGGAAATGATTAGCTAATTTGATATCAGATTTTTCTTTGGGAAAATCGTGGTTGGTACATCAGTTTTAACTCTTCCCTAAGCAATTTAGTCACATAGATTTGTGACTTGGTGCATGGACCAGTCCAGGAACACTCTTTGGTACCAAATGGCTGGTGAAAGAAGTTAACTCTTGGGGCTCTTCTGGATTCCCACTTCCATTTCAGGAGAGAGGAAGCTGGGGAGTGCAATAAGATATTAGAGCACCCAGTAAATCAAAGGGTTACTTTGGCTTTGTGACTAGATTCCATTCTTTCTTCAGCACATTTCCTCTCTTCTGGTCCTAGTAACTGGGGCTCCTCTCTCAATGTCCTGTCCTTTCTGAGTTTGCCCCAGGACATTCAGGAGTTTTCTTCCCACTTTTTTACTCCCTTCTAAGTTGTGTAAACAAGCAATTCTTTCTCACTGATGCCCCTAGTTTATTCATTGCTATGTGTGTGTGTGTGTGTGTGTGTGTGTTAGTTTGCGTAGCCTAGAGAAACAAATCCATAGAAACTCATATGTGTATAAGAGAGTTTTATATGAAGGGTAATTGTACATTAAGAAAGCATCCCAACCCAGTCCACTCCAAGCCCATGTGTCATACTAATCTATGAAGTCCTCTTCAGACTCGCGAAACACAAGCAATGACACCGAATGCAGGATGAGCACAAGCCAGTGGGTTGGAAGTCTTAGGATCCAGTGACTTTGTAAGTATATCAGTGTTGAGAGAGATTTCCCTGTGGCTTCTCCAACTCCCAGGGCATGGGGTCTATGAACATAGTGCCATGTACCTTTTCAGTAGAGTGTCTCCAAGGGATTGAACTAATAGAGAGAGAAAGAAACAGCGAGTTTGTTTCCATCTCCATGAAGGAAAAACAAGAATTTCCAGAATTCTCAGAAGACCTTGCCCACCCAAAGACCATAGTGGTTTTATTTTGATTGACAGGCCAGACTCCACGCCATCACTGTAATCCTCTCAAACTGACACCAGATTACGTCACTACCTCAGTGAGGGAATGTTCGTCTGTGTAGTTTGCCACCAAGAAAAGCCTACAGGGGGTAGTGATATTCTGACTCACGAGGTCACTGCTAGTCAAAATAGAATTAAAGGTACCCAGTAACAACAGACCAACAATTAACAACACTGGGAACCACGCCAGCAAATTTCCATTTATCTTAAAATAGCTTAGGCAGCCCATAAACTAACACAATCATTGTGCTCACCCTCTTATCTTCTGAGGTAAGATAATAAAACACTAGCAAGTTACCCAGAATTCAAGTTAACTTGACCTAGAATTAAATTTTTATGGAAGCATGGGGAAGAACACTGACATAAGAGAAACAGAATAAAACAGGAAAAATGGAGACCCATTTTCTTTCAAGCTGGAAAAAAAGAATTATTTGTCCCTCCACACCTTCATATAAGGTATACCACACCACACTTCCTTTAATATTGGAGATAGGTTTCAAATAATTTTCCAAGCCCCAAACTGTCTGAACAATATATTTTACTACACCTCCACTCTATAAGATGTACTACATCTCTGCTATTTCTTCATAAGATTGTAGTAAACTCTATTCCTGATTTATCTCATATGAAAAATAAGCACAGAGTTGAAATTAGTAACATTAAAAGAATTTCAGTGATATTTGATATGTATTTGAGAAATAGATATAAAATCTAACAATTCATAATTACTGAGAAAGCTACTCCCTACTAAATTGCTTTCTTCAAATTATACAGAGTAATTTGTATACATTGTAAAGCATTTCCTGTTCAATTATATATAATTTTCATATAAAACTAATCAACATCTCTTGGATGTTCTATGACTTCTTGAATATTGATTGGGGTTTTCTCCTCCTCATGCATTATTTGTATTTTTGTCATTATGCTCTTATACGGATTATGATCTCATCCTTACAACTTAATTAAATTTGTTTTGTTTTGTTTTGGGGGCATCACTACCCTCTGGTGGTGGGAATAGGAGGCCCAGCCTTTCCTCCTGTGGAGCCGCTGCTGGAATTGAACCTCCATCCCAGTGGGCTGCAGTCCCACTCACAACCACTACGCCACCGGGCTCAGTCCTGGATATGTTTTTCATTGTCTTCTGTTGCGTTTCCCAGACGTGATGCACAGGAGGGGTGGCGATATAATGATCATAGCAGATACAAGGTGTTGTAGGGAATGCCAGGGCGAGGGTATTTGGTAGAAGGGAAAGGGATTTCGGGAGTAAATAATGACAACATGAGGAGGGAGGGGCCATTAGAACTTATCATGATTGCACAACTCATTTTAAAGGCAATTTAACCATGGGGGCCAGAGGCGAGGGTTGAGGTGGTGGGTTCCCTGAGACAGATGTGGTCCTGATTGTACAGTTCCCCTTGATATGATTGAATAATTGAAACACAAGGGGGTAGGAGAGGGAGAGAGGACCCAGACTTCAACCTAGTGTGCCAAGATGTGAACGCAAGCAACATGCAGGCATGAAACAGCAAACCAATAGAGAGGTCTCTGGGAGAGGCCCTAATCCCAACTATAGACATGCCCCCGCACCCCATCATGCACTTCAGAGGAGAGCACTAAAGCTACAGCTCAGAGAGAGGGGAACATCTGATCAGAGCAAATTAAGAGGAAAGGAGAGAAAAAGAGTACAGCACATCCCGGCCCACCAAGCCCAAGGACAATATTCTGACTCAGAGCAGCCAATGCGCAGAGAGGACGATAGAGCCGGCCCCATTAGGACACAGGACATCCCTTACTGACCCATAGCACTAAGCGGGACAATACTGGAAACACAGTGTGGGAAAATCTGACCCCACCACACCTGGGCAAAACACTAAGGGTGTGCGTCAGAGTAGCAAGGAGAACAAAGCCATGAAGTCCCCAAGGAATACCAAAAGTAGACTTTAGGGCCAGAGTGTGGCACCCATCAGACTGGACTGGAAAACCCTCATGGGGGTCAACAACATACTGGAAACTATTTATAACCCTATCTTGTTGGTGGTGGGAATTTTTTGGTGGTGATTTTTTTTGTTGTTTTGTGGGTGGGTGGGGGCTTGCTGATTTTGTTTTGCTTTGTTTTATTTTTGTGATTATTATTATTGTTTTGTTTTGTTTTGGGGGGCATCACTGCCCTCTGGTGGTAGTGGGAGGCCCGGTCTTGCTCCTGGAGAGCTGCTGCTGTTGAATTTGAACCATCAAGCCAATGGCCCGCACTCAACCACTTTACCACCTGGGCTCAGACCTTATTATTATTTTTGCATGTCTAGGATAGGCAGAATAAATGATCTGGAAGAGAAAACCAGATTGACAGTTCCAGGGGACACAGGAGAGGGGGAGACAGAGGCAGGGGAAGGGAAGGAGGGTGCCAAGAAGCTCAGGGACAAGGGAACAACAAGTGATCTAAATTGATGGTAAGGAGGGCATAGAATGTGTGGTGGCATTTGATCAAGTGTAATGTAACCAAGAGGAATTGCTGAAAGTCAAATGAAGGTCAAACATAACAGTTTGAGGGCAAGAGGAAAGTAAAAGGAAACAGAAGAAAGAACTAGGAGGACATTCATACAGCTATGTACATATATTACAGTAGCAGACTGACATTGGGCCTCTACTCAAGTGCTCTCTCAGATAAGAACATTTTGTTCTAATAACCCAGCATTCTGTGATGTTCACCTTCCCAACATGATCACTGATGGTACCCAGATACCAAAAGATCTGGGATCTTAAAGGTTTGAAGATAAACAAGCAGCTATCTAACTGAGAAGCAACAAAACCCACATGGAAGAAGCACACCAGCCTGTGTGATCATGAGGTGTTGATGGGATCAGGTACCAGGCAAATAAGACTCAGAATAAAGCCCTACCCAAGGTGAATAGGGGTTGGGGGGCATGCAGCTGAGAGACAATGCCCATCTGTAGACAATTGGACATCCCCTCACAGAGGGGTCACAGGGAAGAGATGAGCCAGTCAAGGTGCAGTATGGCACCAATAAAATATACAACTTTTCTCTAGTTCTTTAATGCTCTCTCTGCCACCCCTCCCCACTATTATGACCCCAATGATACCTTACAAATCTGGCTAGACCAGAGCATGTACATGGATACAGATAAGAGCTCCCAAGACAAAAAATCTAGGACAGAAAAATAACCCTCAGGACCTATAATGAGAGTAGAAATACTAGAATGACACAGAGAAGGTAGGGTGAGATAGGGGAAACTGAACACAATGATCTATATATAACCCTCTTCCAGGGGAACAAACAACAGAAGAGTGAGTGAAGGGAGACAGTAGTTTGTGTAAGATGTGAAAAAAATCATTTATAAAGTATCAAAGGTTCATGAGGGAGGGATGGTAGGGGGCGGGGATGAGTTAATACCAAGGGCTCAAGTAGAAAAAAATGTTTTGAAAATGATGATGGCAACATATGTACAAGTGTGCTTGACACAATGGATGCATGTATGAATTGTGGTAAGAGCTATAAGAGCCCCCAATAAAATTATTTTTAAAAATAGAATAATGAAACATGAGGGGTGTCTCAAATAAAACTGAATTTTTTTTCAAAGCTATGCATCAAGGTTTTTTTTACAAAATAACTCTATCACTTTCAAAGTACTTGCCATTACACTTAATACATTTGCCAAATCTGCAACTCCATTCTTGGAAACTTTCTTCAAGCTCATCTGATTGGGTGGTTGACAGCAACTCCCTCCTTTTTTCTTCACCTCTTCTAGGTCATCAAACTACCATCCTTTCATATCCCTCTTCATTCATGGACTCAAAAAGAAATCACACAGAGCAAGGTCAGGGGAGAAAGTTGCATAAGGTAAGAGCAGCATGCTATTTTTTCCCCAAACTGGCACACTGAGAAGGCAGCGTGAGCAGGTGCATTGTTGTGGTGGCAAAACCAGGCCCCTATGTACCACAAATCATGCCTTTTTGGCCATAGTCTGTTATACAATCTTTTCACAGCCTCTCCATAGAAAGCTCGGTTAACAGTCTGACCTGGTGGAACAAGCTCCAAATGCACTGAACCCATATTTTGTCTATTAGGGAAGCTGACAGACATCCAGAATGAGTTTTGTCATCAATCAACATTTCACTTTTTTGGAAATAAGAAAACCACTCATATGCTTGAGTTTTCTCATAGTAGTGTCCTTGTAAACTGTGTTCAAAATCACAGCTGTTTCTGCAACATTTTTCCCAAGCAGGAAACAAAATTTCACAGCCACAGGCTGTTCTCTTAATTCAACCATCACAGAAAACGAGGTCTGAGGGAAACTTTTTATGGAAGCATTCACTGTGACTAGACAGAAGCTTCTCAGGCAACGCGACTGGGTGCACTAACTCAGAGGCAGGAAAATGAAAGTTCTCTCCACTCAAGGAAATTCTTGCTTTGGGCAGTGTCCCTCATACTGAATTGTATGATATATAAATTGTATGCCAATAAAAATCTGGGGAAAAATTTTTGGAGGAGGCATCACTGCCCTCGGGTGGTCATGGGAACTACCCAGCCTTGCTGCTCCTGGATTTGAACCACCAAGCCAGTGAGCCACAGTCCCGCACTCAACCACTACACCACCGGGGCTCAGCTGGAAAAATTTTTTTTAATTAAACAACAAAAATAGTGCTATAAGTCATGTTCAAGTGAATTTTTCTGTACTTAACGAGTATTGTGAATGTATTCTCTTTGCATTGATAATTGTGGGGATATTTTGACAATTGCTTTCCAAAAAGATAATTGATATACTGACTAGCTATAAATGAAAATATTGTTTCTCCCATAATGGCTTTGAAATTAAAAGTAAAGTCCAAAATTTGCCAACATGATCATTGGAAAAAGGTTTTTCCTTTTTGATTTCTTAAACTACAAGGTGAAAATTTGGGGACGATAATACTTTGGACATATTGTTAGAAGAGACCAGTCTTGGGCTGAACCCCAGTGGCGTGGTGGTTGTGCACAGGACTGCGGTCCACTGGGTTGGAGGTTCAAATCCAGCAGCAAGGCTGGGCCTCCTACTCCCACCACCAGAGGGCAATGATGCCCCCCCCAAAAAAAAACAAACAAACAAAAAAAAGAGACCAGTCTCTGGAGAAGCTGGGTACAGCAGAGGGGAATGAAGGAGGAGAAGGCCCACAGGAGATGGAGGGACACTGTGCCTACAATAATGGCTCAAACATACCCACAATTGTGAGGATGGCCGAGGACCGAGAGGTGTTCCATTCCACTGTACATAAGGTTGCGATGGGTCTGAGCTGATTCGATTGCACCGAACAATTACAGATATCACTGAGATTAACTTTTTGTGCTCATGTACATTATTCTGCTCATGAGTGATCTCCCTGTGGTATTACAACTCTCTTACCCCACCTCAGCTCTTTTCCTTGTTTCTTTAATCTCTTTTATATCTCAAAATAGATTCATTTAAGATGCACCCCACATTAATGTTGCCTCATCAATGTAACCAAGAAAATCTATTCTGTCTTGAAACTGTAACCACAGGTATGGAGGTTCAGATTTACAGTACATATCTTAGGGGATATACTTCAAGCTATACGTCTACTTAAACACATTTGCATTTATAAGGAAAAAATTATTTTTCTGCACAGAGATGTGCAAGTCATTTTGCAACACTTGGCCTCATTTTCTAGGATGTATATAAGCCTGACTATATGTCAGTGGTGAAGTGGTGAACTTTCTCTGACTTCCAAGGGAGAAACCCATCACCTACCATTGTCAAGTCGAACTCAAAACAACCTTGCGAGACAGAGTGAACTGCTCCCTAAGGATATCAGGACTGTCAAGCTTTGTGGAAGCAGATATCCTAATTTCCCTGCAGTGGAGAAGCTGGTAGATTTGAACTGCTGGGTCTTCTGTGTTTAGCTAACTAACATAGAACCCAGGGCCCCTTTAAAGAACACAATTCGGGATCAGCCCAAGGCAGACAAGCCTCTGCTATCTAATCTTGACCATTTCTGACACACCAATTTTACCTCCTAGAGTACACTGTACTTCTCTGCTCAGGTTAATAGTTTGTTGCAACAGCCACACAGAATTCACAGACTATGCTTAAGATTGTGGAATTTACTAGGAAAACTCCTTCCTACAACTCAGACTAAAAAATGCTTCAGTCAATTCTCAAATTCAGGAAAGCCTCTTTTAAGCCATGCTCACAGGCATGTGACCTGCTTGGACAAGGGTTACAATGCTCTTTTAGTTCGTGGACTCTCAGGTCTATGGCTCTTTGGCTTCTTCTGTTTGGACAAGTACAGCTCTGCTGATTAAATGCCTACCCAGCCAGTAGACCTTGGCCTCAAAGCACTCAACTTTATCTCCATGGTTTGGCAAACAACCCTTCTCCCCTCATGAAATGTCTAAAAGCAACTTACTCGCCAGCAAACCTTCTGCCAGAAGACACTCATGTTCTCACTCCAGTAGCGAGGGAACTTCATCTTAGGCTCCTGATTCTCCTGTCTGCTGCCTCTGTTCCTCTGTCACTTCTCTGGTTCTTCTCTTTTCACCTGCTTATGTCTGTGGTGTCTTATAGAGTGAGGACATTCAGAAAAGGAATCCCAGAGTCCAAAAGGTGTGCTCTACTCCTGGTTCTTCTTTCTTGATGGTCCGATATCAATCTATAAAGTCCTCCTCAGACTCACGAAACTCATGCAATGATGCAAAATGCAGGAGGACCACAGGCCAGTGGGTAGCAAGTGTTTGGATCCAGTGGTGTTAGAAGCATCTCAGCTCTAGCATGAGTCTCTGTGTGGCTTGTGCGACTTCAAAGTTCTAGTTGCATCAGGATGAGTCCATGTCTTTTCCAGCTCAGGATACTAAAGTAGTTCCATGTGTCTTGTCAGCTGCAATGTCTCCCAGGGAATGAGCAAAGCGAGAGGTCTTCTGCCTCCAAAATGGAAAAACCAGATTTCCAGAACTCTTAGGAGAAAACCAGGCCCACACAGAGGCCTCATTGGCTATGATCCAATTGACAGACTATACTCCACCCCTCACCCTTAGTGCTTTAAGTCCCAAATTGACACCAGATTATGTAACTACTACAAAAGCCAAGTGCATTATTTACATTATGAGCAAGCTGTGTTAGTCTGGTTGAGTAGAGAAACAAAGTCATAGACACTCATATGTGTGTAAGAGAGAGCTTTATATACAAGAATAATTGTATATTAAGAAAACATCCCAGACCAGACCAGGTCAAGTCCTTAAGTCCAGTATCAGCCCATATGTCTAATACCAGTCTGTAAATTCTCCTCTTCAGACTTACACAGCACATGCAATTATGCTGAGTGAAGGAAGATCTTGTGGATTCAGTGGTGGTGGAAGCACCTCAGTCCTAGTGTGGGTCTCCACCTGACTCATGCAGCTCAGGGCTCTAGTTCAGCTCCACGTGTCTTGTCAGCAGGAAGACAAAGCAGAGAGTGAGGGTCTGGCCCCCAGTGAGCTATTTATCTCTGTCAAATGTGGTCATCAAGCTGTGACTCGATTGACAGGTTAGACTCCACCCCCTCACAACTTGACAGGAGATTATGTAGCTGCCACACAAGCTGCCCAGTCCCCTTGGTGGTCCAGAAACATCTCACATTTGCCAGAAACTACTCCGTGGCAGTGAGTTGTTGGATTTTTTGCTTATTATTTTAACCCAAGCATTTGATTGGAGGAATGAAGAATCAGAAGAACCATACCCAGTAATTTACTGCAGCACATTCTCTTTCTGATAATTTTTGTGTGCAAAATGACCAGCCAATAACTGTGCAGACAAATACTTCATTCTTCTGGGTCTTGTTTGAATCAGAAATGCAATTTCTCCTATCCAGTTACTATTCTTTCTCTCTTTCTCCAGTTCCCTATTTTCCTCATTCTTTTCAGATCCTAATTCATTTCTTCTGTCAGGAAGTTGTTTAAGGCTGTTCCTCAACATTACTGATTAGGTTTTTCCATATGACTTTCAATGTGGATTTTAATTCTGCCTGTATATTTTTGCTTGCCTTGTCAGATTCTTTACTGTCTACCCCTTGCCTTTTCATTTTTATCCATTCGAGTTTAGGTCTCTGTATGTTTTTGCCTCGTGATTTTAATTCATGCCTCTCAGAGGGCATTTCTTGTACTCTCTAAATGAGCACAAGAAATAATACTGCTAGAAGTCCCCTAAATCTCATTACATTTGTTGCAGTAGATTTTCTTTTCAGAATTATGTTCTTTCTCTGAGGGTACATGATGTCATTTCTTGTACCTGACACTGTAGCATATTTTTCTAGAAAAATAAAATGATTCAATAGAAATTTGGTAAGATAAATCAATATACCTAAGTGTCAAATCAAATATATAGACTTTCATTTTTTGTTTATCACTTATCTAAACTTTTGGTAATTGTTTTATGAGATGCATTGGTAGATTTTTCCCAATAGTTCTTCAGGTGCTATCTAGAATTGACAGAACTTATTGGATTTGAATCAAAACTACAACCCCTAGTCCTTATTATTTCCTCTGGAAACTGACAGTTTTCCCTAAGGATATCAACAATGAATACTAACTATATATGATGCATGTATAAATCATGAACAATTATACAACCTGTATTCTGTCATCATTCTCATTTAAGGGATGAAGTACTAAAGCAACAGAAAGCCCATTGGCTTGCTCAGTATGAGTTAAGAAGTAAGAGAGTTGGCAGTCTGTCAGACCAGACCACTCCCCTCTCTACTTTGCTATTTTGCCACACAGTTATTTAAAACTTGAGAACAAACACAGAGGTAGGCATATTTGAAAATCTATTTATTTGATTTCTTTCATCTCACCAAAGTCCGTGGGGTACAAAAAACAAAGCATAGAGAGTTTAAATAGCTTGTCCAAAGTTCCAGTGAATAAATGGCTGGGCTGTGTTTTGAATCTAAGAAATCTAGGTTCAATTTCACATTATTAGCTACAATCCTACACTGTTGTTGTACTATGATGGTGTAGTGGGTACCTTGTTGGAATGTTAATCTCAAGGTCATAAGTTCAAAACTACCAGTCACTTTCCAGGAGAAAGAGTAGGATTTCTACTCCTGTAAAGAGTTACCGTTTCAGAAACTCACAAGCCCTACAGGATCATTATGGGTGAGAATCAAGCAATGGCAGTGAGTTTCTTTGTTTTTAATTGGTATTGGTATGTAGATTTGATTGGGCAGAAACAAATATGTACAGACACATTTGTATGTCAACAGATGAAGATGATAATGGAAAATAAGTAGCCAACTGAATTAAGATGGTGTGAGGAAGAGAGGCATTCCATTATTTTACATAAAATGCATCTGTTAAACCAGGGACCATACTCAGAGAAAATAGGCATATAGTTCCTAGGGAAACAGACACCACACTGGCTAAGCACACAGCAATTGTGCCAAGAGACCACTTTGGACCAGACTTACCTTTGCCAGGCTATACCTATGCAATGGCATTACAATCTTGAACAAGTTATCTTAAGCGGAAATAACGTTTTAGGTGGCTTCTAAATCAGTTCTGTATGAAGCATCCCTTCTCATATGTCGTCTGGAAAGAAGTTGAGGAAAAATGCTATGTCATATTCTCTGCAGAAGCCAGCCTAAGAGAGTAGGACACCGCCATCTGGAAACTAGAGTTGCTTCACACTTCAGGTGTGCTCTTCTCTGAGGGTGTTGAGGCTTCTCAATAAACTTAGAAGCAGGGATTGGGGGGAAATTCTAGTTTTCTTAGAGAAGCAAGTGCCTATGTGATTAATATAGACCCTAAATCCCCGAGGCAGACAAAAAAGACCAAAGGCATCTTTCTATTTCGTTTTCTTTCTTTCTCACACAGTCATTATTTTCTGAATCAAATAGGGAGTAGGAACTTTCATTCAGTCCGCCTTCACCTGCTTTCCTGGTTGAGGTGGGGCCTCTCAGTGAGCCCATGTGCAGCACAGCCAAAGACCACAATCCCGAGTCATTTCCAAATGATTATAATCATTGCTCAGTTTGCATTTTTGGTAGCATGGCAAGTTTTATTGTTTTGTTTTGGGGTTTTTGTTCTTGTTGTTGTTGTTGTTATTGGTGGTGGTGGTGGTTTCTTTTATTTTCCTCAAAAACTACTTCATTAAATATGAGGAGCTAATACCAAGGACTTAAGTAGAAAATGTCTTGAGAATGATGATGGCAACAACTGCACAAATGTGGTTTGCATGCAACGGATATATGTATTGATTGTGATAAGAGTTGTATGAGCTCCCAATAAAATGATTTTCAAAAAAAACTTCATTGCAAATTGTCATTCAGCATCTACTTTAAAACGGCTGCCTCTCCTTTTTTTACAGGAATTAAAGTCCCAGGTAACTTAAACAATTGCAAAATACACAGGTGATTTAGCTTTGCTCACTTCCCGGCCAGATTCTCAGGGGTCAAGGGTGAAAAAGACAGGTCATTATCTGGTTCTTGTAACCAAGGCCCAGGTTCCTACTCACTAGTAGGAAACCTCCCGGTGATAGGAACAGCTTCAAAATGGTTCTGCATTATCAAGGAAAAGACATTACTTTTCAGCCAATCAGGTAGAGAGCCTGTGACCAGGAGGCTGTTTAAGATTGGATTTCAGGAAATGCTCCATTTTTTGCCACAATAGGATACAGTCTGTGGAGGTCATGTGCTTATGTTAATTTCATGATTGAGATGTAGGGGTGGAGTCTAGCCCTTAATCTGGAGTTAGCCATTGAGTAACCAATGAGGCCTTTGTGTAGGCATGGCTTTCTCCTGAGACTTCTGGAAAATCTTGCAATATTTTCCTCGTGGAGATGAGAAGCTATCTCCCCAGCTGTTGGGAGTTAGTCTCAGAGACAATGAACTATGGACAAGACAAGATGGCAGCGTCTGAGGAGCTTAAGGAGCCGGAGGCGAAACCACACGGCCTTACCCTGATTAGAACCTACCTCTGAAGCTGCGTGGAGATCCCCGCCAGCGCTGAGTTGCTTCTGCCACCACTGGATGCTGTTGATGGACCCTGAGCCCTGGAAGCGAAAAGCCCTGGGGAGACCCCTGCTGGCACTAGGACTCTGCACCCACTGGCCTGTGACTTCATGAGTCGGAAGGAGATTTTATAGATTGAATATCGGGCATATGGGTTAATATCGGACTTATGACTTTGAACTGGACTGGGCTGGGATGCTTTCTCAATGTCCCATTTCTCTTGTATATAAACCTTTTCCTTATAGCCATATGTGTGTCTATGGATTTGTTTCGCTAGTCTACCCGAACTAACACATAGCCATTGGACAAGACACTGCCATCGCAGCTGCGAGTCAGAGTCCCCACATGAGAATCCAGTGAGGGGAGTCTCAACAGCATGGTGACTTATAACTTTATCTTTGCACATTGAGAACTGCTCACTATCTATTGGCAGACCCCTTCGGCGGTGAACCCAATATCCACTCTCTCTTTTTCCCCCAAATTATTAAAGAAAGGCTGAAATGGCAGATAATAATTTTCTCATGCTCTTTTGCTGCCAAGGATAGCCAGTGTGACCCAGCGCTGCCCGATGGGATCAGTGGAGAAGTCTATGAGAAGGCTTCCAGGGAAATACTTCTTCTCTTCGTAAAAGGGACAGAAGCACCACAGCAGTTGATCTGGGGTTTTCTGTGGCTGTGTTCTCTTTGTGAATGAGTTAAGAACTCTGCCTCTTCTTCCTCATCTTGGATATTGGTGGGAGAGGATGTGCCATTTGAAGCTGCCACTGTCAGAAAGACAGTGCCTGTCCCCGCGGGGAAGCTGGCCTGAAAAGCCACTGGAACCACCCTGGACTGCCTGCCTCCGGATCTCTTCTTAGAGAAAAAAATATATATTTTTGGCAGGATTGCTCACCCCTGTTGACAAAGCTCGCCCATTTGTGGACACAGGGAAGACAGCACCTCTCCCTGCCATGCTGACTTGCTTTGACGAAGGTGATGTGCCCAAAAGTGTCACATAGCATCTCCAGGTGGAAATGTCTATTTTCCAGTCTGTCTACCTGTTCTCCATCTACGTGGGTGAGCAAAGAAGCATATATATGTATGGGCATGCCTGAGGATTGAAAAGGCGTGGAATGTTGAGCCACTACTTAAAAAGCAGTGACTCAGGAGAGCCGCCTGCATCTGCAGTCATCTTTTTAAGAATAAGAAATAAGCTTCTCAGGGTTAAGCCTCCAGTCGGACTGTTTGTAATCCCAGCACAGTATCGTATTCTTTGACTGAAAGTCACATAAAGCAATTCTGCCTCTCTCACTCAACATGAATGTGTTGGAAAGATGTGGGGAGGTTCATAGAATTATTACGCCTGACTCAATCTCTGCTGTTCAAATTACTTTTAGTTTGGTAAGCTATTACTTGCAGCTGAACCCATTCTAATGTGGGCAACACGTAAAAGCCACTTGAAAGGTAAATGATTGTCCTTGCAAAATGAAAGAGTTGGGGTCACAGTGAAGTGACCCCATGACATCTCTCCATGTTTGCCTGTCCAGCCTGCAGCCCCCATCATCTTAATCCAGCAAGCCCCTGTAATAGACTTGCTCATGCTCTGGTATATAGGTCTATTTACTGAAGGCTGATGGCTGCAAATTCATATTATTCCATGGCTGGGAACTTTTTTTTTCCTCATCCAGTTCATTCACAGGACCAGTCACACATCCCAAAAAGTGAATGTCCCAGGAGTCCATGCTACTTTTAGTGAGTCTTCCGTTGAGATCACTGAGAGGAGAGGTCTGAGCATCTCTGAGATTAAACAGGAACTGCTTTTATCCCCAAACCAAACCCACAACCATCAAGCCCGTTTCAACTCACAGAAACCTTAAGGACAGGGTTCCTTAGACAGCATGTCTTCATGGGAGCAGTCAGCCTCATCTCTCTCCCAAGAAACAACTATTGGGTTTGAACGACCAACTTTGTGGTTAGCTAATGCATAACTCAGTGTGCCGCCAGGGCTCCTGGCTGCTTTGACCGCACCTCCTTCTTTAGCCTCTCACCTTGACCTACCTCACTCCCCACTGTCCGAAGGATGCTTCCTGGGAACACCCCCCAAATGAACGACTTGCTTTGGAGTCTTTGTCTGCTCTGGGGAACCTCAAACCAAGACCCCATTGGTCCCCAGGTTCAATGTTAGTGGGACTGTCAATCACGGTGTCCTATTTGGAATATTGGAACCTTGACAAGTTACCCAAAGACTGTCTTCAGAGAGGCCAAAGCTCTTCAAAGCATCTCCTCCTGAGTCCCTTTTGTAAGGATTTCTGCTGGCTCTCCAATGCCTGACCTTCTTGAGCCTGATCCCTCAGCTGTTCTCCCAATACTGTTCTTAGCTGTTCTTAGCTGTTCTCTCAATACTGTTCTCTCAATACTTAGCTGTTCTCTCAATACATCTTTCCAATACATTCATGTTGAGCTAGAGAGGCGGAAGTGCTTTCTGTGACTTTCAGTCAAAGAATCAAGGAATACAGATGACAGGTTAGGCCCCTTTCAGCTATAAATTTTGTGGGGGGAAATGAATGAATTATAAAAATGATAAGAGCTCTAAATACTATATATTCATTATTCATAAAGTGAACACTGTACAAGTTATTTTAAAATGTCAATGCCTTGGTGTTTTTTCACATCTTACTTGAAATAGCCTCCCTAGTGCTGAGATTGTCTTTCTAGTAGGTCATGACAATACCCACTGCTTCTTGGTCTGAAAGCAGGGAGGGGTCATTGTGGTTGCCATTGTCGGTTTGCTTTGTTTTCATTTGCAATGACTGACATTCCACTCATCTAGTGCAGTATCTTTATGTAAAAGGTTTTCATAAGACTAAAGCATTCTGAAGCGATTTTTATATAAAGAAATCTCTTATGCTTGTTTATTTCCTGTAACTTTCCATAACAACCTGACAATTCACACAGCAAGTTATTGCTTGCAAGCATTTAAAGAGGGACTTCTAATAGCCAATTTGGGAGAAGTTGAGTAAGAAAATAATGAGAGTAATGGTCTATAACCCAGAAAATAAGCATATATCTGTACCTCCGTACCGATATAAATAAATGAATAAATTAATCAAGGGAAATGTCAAATCCCAATTAAGAAATGCAGACTATAAACTACCTCTATGCAATACTATCTCAAAAAAATTCCCTGTCATTCAATGCTATAGGAACACTTACTTCAGAAACAGAGTATTTACATGTTGTTGTAGTTGCCATAGGTCGATTTCTGTTGGACTCATGGAGTCTCGTGTGTGCAGTGTCACCCTGCTCTGTCGGACTCTCACGGCTGTTAACTTTTTTTTTTTTTTTGGCTGTTAACTTTTTGAAGCAGATTGCCAAGCACGTCTTTTGAGGCTCGGAAGTGGGTAGATTTGAACTACCAACATTTCTGCTAATAGCCGAGCCTGTACTTGTTTGTATCACCTACAGATCCATTCATACTTACATGCTCTCAAATATATCCCCACAAGATACTTATCAAATAAATGAGGAAAAGAGTAATGGGGAGTCCACCAAGATGGCGCTCGACCCTGCAGCAGAGCATCTCAGACAGGTCGAAAAAGATGTTTTGATCCCAAAAATAATGAGAGAGAAGGCCAGAGAGAGATGTTCTGAACAAGCTCAAGATTCTACCAAATGTTGCAAGGATTCTGGGATCCTCATGGTAGTGAAATGCCGGAAAGAAAATTCTACACCTAAATCTTGTCTAACTGCATATACTACACGGATCCAGCCTTTTATGAAGAGTGCAAAATAGAATACCTGAAAGAAACAGAAGAATTCAGAAAAACTGGAATTCCTACCAAGAAAAGACTACAGAAGCTTCCTACATGCATGTAGTCAAATATTTAAACAACATTCAGGAATTCTAATATTTACAGAAGGTACAGTCAATTGAATTATTGCAGTCAAGATAAGGAAATGCATTTGCTTCATCCTACATTATGGAAATAAAACATTTTGATTTTTGAAAAACAAAAAAAGTAATGGGACTCTCTTGGAAGGCTTCACCTTACTCATGTGATCCAAGTTACATCCGTGTTAATGAAACACACTGGCACCACGCCTCCTCACTTAAGGTATCATCAAGGGCGTGACGCCGATTCTGTGGGACGATGCCCCTCAGTGCACAAACTGAGTTTAATCCTGTTGAAATGTCAGATGAACCAAAATTGGGAAGCATTTTTTTTAAATGGCCAGCACACTTCGAAAGCAGCAAGACCATGAGAAACAAAAGCAAAACAAAACAAAAACCAGAAAACTAAAGAACTGTCAAATGGGACATCAAGAAAAGGTGTCAGTTAAGTGCATGTGTGGTCTTGGATTGGAATCTGACTCAGTAAAAGTGCATTGTGGGAAAATGGGTGATCTGTTAGGGATGGGATGGAGAGAAGGATGGAGATCAGGGTGAGGACCCTACACCCCTCGCTCTGTCATTGAGGACATGTCAGACCTCAAGTGCTGTCCTCTCCCAGAGGCAAAGGTTCTTCAGAAGCATAGAGTAAGCTTCTCCTGCATGGATGCTGCCCTTTTCCCCCAGGAAAGATGGTCTTCTGCATGTGGAATGATTAGGAAATGATTTTTGAGTATAGTTTGATTTGAACTGACAAGTTAATTCAATATGAACTGGGCCCTTCACAGAGTCCTACATAGCCACAGATTAACAATCAGGAGGAAGGCCTAAGGAGGTCATTGGAAAAATGCTACTAAATATGGGTGTTGATTTGAAAAACTTTCCCAGTCAGTTCCTATTGGTTTTTTTAAAAAATAAATGAGCACCAACACTGAGGACTGTTTGAGGTTAATTGAAAATTCGAAAGAACATGATGAAAACATGTGAGCAATATCTGTTCTGGCAACAGGATTTGCAAATAGATTTAGAGCAGGGTCAGTTCCAAAGCCTGCAGAATCCAGACGGATCATGAATTAGAATTCAATAAAATGGACACAGCTGTTTCTTTTGAAGAGATTCGGTGCCCTTATTAGAGTCTCAGAATAGTCTCTACTTCTAATATATATGTTCTTTTCATCCTTGGCTCTGAAGAAAAGATTGAAGCATTCCGTGAGGGAAGCATGGTGACAGGGGAGGATTGGCAGTGCGCACAATCCAGTAGATATATGTGGGTGAGACCACAGGAAGCAGTCGAATGCACACACATGAAGGAGTGCACACTTCATGTGACTGGACTCAATTCTTATCAGACAGAATGTGCACCCTGTGCTTCCAGACCTGATTATTCAAGAAAGGTTGAAAAATTAAATTTGTATATTACACATGAAACTTCTATTATTTAATTTCTTTTAACGATGTGCAGGCCTTCTTCTGAAAACACCCTCATCTTTTCCTTTTATGACAAGATCCATCTTGAGTTTCTTCCTTTGTCAATGGCTGGACCCTCATCGGCCATGGATCCTCTACAATGAGTGTCTTGGGGCTCAGTGTCAGAGCCCCTCCTCTACAGTACATGCAACTTTTACCTGGACAACATCACCTGCTCCCCATAGCACGGCTTGACACTCTGGGCTCTGTCAACTTGACATCTTCAATTGGATGTCTAATAGAAATCTTTGATTCTCATAGTCAACATGGAACTCAGATTTCCCTCAGATTCAACCCCACTTTCTCAACTGAATAAATGGAGCCATGGTCCATCAAAATGTTCAGGAATAGGGAATGGGGGGGGGGCATTTTCTATGCATATCATGACATTTAGCATGTTTGGATATGTTGTCCCCTCTTCATAGAAGACATTTTCAATTCCTTCCCCAAACTTTCTCATATGGAAGATTCCTATTTAGCCTTCAAGAATCAGTTGAAGGCAACCCATAGAGAGAATATTTAGATTACGAGTTGCTTAGGTTTATAGTAGGGGAATTTAAGGGGGAATAATGAGCTAATAAATAATGGGTAGAAAATGTTCTGAATTTTAAAAAAGAATCCACTGAGGCATCATCACCTCTGGGGAGAACTTGCAACATAATGTGTATGTCCAGTGCAAACTGAAAACGTGGGACTCCAGACCATGTAAGGAAATTAACTCATGTAGGCACCACCCCAGGACCCATTTGGGACCTGAATTAGGATTAGGTAAGAAGTGCACACTCACACTGCTAGTTCCGTGTCTTTGGGGGAGGCAGTAGAGTGGTGAGGCACAACTCACTGTATCACAAAAGACTATGAAGCACCTATTTAGGGATGCCTGACCCTTACCTTTCTTCATCCGAGTCCAAGGCCCCACAGGGGATAGCGGCTGACATGACAGTAAAGGCCACCTTCTCTCAAGGTCACCGCTCAAAGATTTTGAGGGACTGAGAATGAATGGTAGAGAACCTTTCTTAAGAAGAGGACCTGACAGCAGAGGGCTGGACTGCACATACACCAAAGTTTCAGGCCCCTGCCACGTTACATTATCTTCTTAGATTTCATTCACAAAGCACGAATTCACAGATAAAGCTATTAAAATGTTCAACACAGGACCGCAAGGCATTAAGCTCAAAGCGTGCCACCCTTCTAAGCAAGAGACTGTGCTGCTGGTTGCGTCCTCAAGCAGTCGGTCAGTCTGGCCTGACTCCGGTCTCCTTTCCCTGACCAGCCCCCTCCAATGGGGCCTGCTGTCCCTTTCTCTGCTTCTTATTCATCTCATGTTTGTATTTATATGTGTGCCTCACAAACATTTGATAAGCCTCACAAATATCAAGGGGTATGGTTTGATCTTGTTCCGTTTTTTAGTCTCTTGATTTTCGTATTGCCACTACTTTATCAGGAAAAACTTGACTGGCAAAAGCCGCCACGGGATGCCTCACAGGGCAATCTTGATAGATTCATGCTCTCACCCCACCAGTCCTGTGCAAACCAGATGGAAAGGGACCACGGTGAAAGTGGAACAGGATGATGTCAAACCAGGGAAGCAGAACCTGAGACTAAACAAGAGAGTTCACTGAAACGGACAACTTATGAGTTAGCCCCCTCAGAAAAACTTTGAAACATCATAGGGCTTGCTCTTATCAGACTTTGAAGAGAATAGAGGCTTCCTGGACTCTCCAGGCCTCAAAAATCAGAAGGCCTGTGACTACATGGCTTATAATGTTAGAAAAATGTTTAGAAATAATGTTTCCCTCTGAAAAAGGGAAACCCTGGCCAAGAGCCTACTATCTGTGTCTGGGAATTAGAGCTACACTTTGTGCACTTTGTTGCTTCCTCTTCCTAATCAGGCAAATCCCACATAGAAATCATAAAATGGCATTCTCTTCTCTCCCTACATTCTCTGAGGGGAGGAATATTGAATGGGTGGTGGCAGAGACAGGTGGACATATATGAGTTCAGGCCCATCACCCATCCCTTAGCCCTACAGCTCACGTCATTCTAAGATCACTGTCCCTTCTAGGCAGGGTTGACCTCCAAGTGCAAACTTTGGGTTTGACCTTGTAGAATGCCACCTATTGAATTAGAAAACTACATCCTCTTTGCAAATAAACTCCAATAACTTCGTACTGTAACAGGCTCCATGAAGAAAAGATACTTTTAAAAACCAAACTATAAGGGTTGAACAAGCTCTTCCCTACTATGTAGAAAATTGCTGGGTGTCACTGAGGTGAATAAAACACTTAGTGACCTTGTGTGACATAGTCAAAACTGGCCAGAGGGTTTTGTTTGGCTTTGTTTGACTGTGGTTGGCAGATTTTTTTCTCCTGCAGAATCACTGGATGTGCTTAAATGGGCTCAAACCTTTGGATTCACCTTTGAACCACCAGGGCTTCATTCGTCATCTCTGCCCATTGAAGATCTGGAAATGGATCCCTCCCCCTCTCACCATTCCTCTGCCTTCAGTCGGCATCCTTGGGTCCATTCAAAAAGGGAACCTCCAAGTTGGACACT
>PVJH01009703.1:45432-77565 GCA_004026705.1 Nesogale talazaci | reverse complement strand
CCCCCCCCCCATATTCTTAATCTTCAAATTGACATCAGATTAGGTGATTGCCATACTCAGCAATTCCTCTACTTAATGTATATCTTAGAGAAATCAGAGTTATGACACAAGTAGATTCATGTGCACCTATGTTCACCACAGCATTATTCACAATAGCCAAAAGATGGAAACAACTTAGATGCACAGCAGCGAAACACCTCACAACACGGATACATTTAGAGGACATATATGCTGAGTGTAATTAATCAAAAATAAACGGATAAATACTATATGTGACCATAATTATTAAAAAGTCAAGAATAAATTTTCATAGGAATTTGCTTTAGCTGCAAATATATCTATGATGTAATAGAGCACACAGGGGACAGAATTATGAAAACTTTTAGACATAAACACCTTGAGGGATTGAGTTGCTGGGCCTGGGACCTCAGGAACATAGTCTCAGGGGACACCATGATTAATTAGCACAGCACAGTTTACAAACTAGCGTTCTACATCCTAAGTTGGTGACTGACGACTGGGGTCTTCAATGCTCATGAAGTGTGTCTAAGGTGCAACTATTGATCTCCCTCCCTTCCTGAGGGAAAAAGAGAGATGGGAAGATTAAGACACATGGAAACAGTGAGTCCAGTGGACTACTGGGCTCACATAAACCTCACTTTCCACAACCCTGAAACCAGAAGAACTAGAGGGTGCCCAGTTACCACTACTCACGCCTCTGAACAGAATCATATTAAAAGGTCTTGGGAAAAGTGGGAGACAAGTGTGAGACAGAAGTCAAAATCATCAAAACACCAGGTTTACTGGCCACATGCATGAATATGTGGTCACCTATATGAAATAGTGGCCAGCCCAGTGTTGTATCCATAATACTAAACTCACTGCCATCGAGTCCATTCTGATGAAGAGTGACCCTAAGGAACAGGATGGAATTGCCCTTGTGGGTTTCAGAGGCAGTAAAATATTTATGGGCATAGAAAACCTCACCTCACTCCTCCAGAGCAGGTGCACTTGTTGAGGTGCTGATCAGTGTGTCAGTTAACGGTCCAGTGTGTTACCTGCTAAGCCACCAAGGCTTCTTGTACCTACAATAGACACATCAAGCATGGTGGTGTCCGATCCTTGTTTGAATGCTTCATAATTGCTTATAACTTGAACATAGCACTGATAAATAGTAGTTGGTCATCTCAGGGTTCTTTGAAAGGCTTGTCACAATTACAGTTTGAGACAAGGGAACCTTTCTAGAAAATGGAAATCTATGATGAAGTGTTGCAGTTGGGTGAGGCATGGTGATGACAGGGAGTGAGTTGTTGCGCACACCACAGTGTCTATTTTGTTTTGATTGCATATCAGCTTTCATCTTTCCCAGATTGCCTTTTGAAAAATTTCACCAAGCAGCGGAAAAATAGAAGCGGTTTCCTTATGTGAAGTTGAATGCATCATGCCAAAGCTTTTTATAGAATACTAATGGTATTTAGAATCCAATCTGTTTTCAAATGTTTCTGACAATTAAGCGAAAAGCACACACCAGATTTCAAAGCCTTGGGAGTATTTTTTTTGCCCTAAAAGAAATTTTAGATATATATTTTTTGTAATCTTAAAGGGCATCCCCTCACAGAATAGTCACAAGGAAGGAATGAATCAACTAGGGTGCAGTATAGCACTGATGAAACACAGAAAAATCCTCTGGTTCTTTGAGGTTTCCTCACCCCCCACTATCATGACCCCAGTCCTGCCTTTCAGTTCTGGCTAGACCGGAAAATGTACACTGGTACAGATAAGGACTCAGGACACACAGAATCCAGGTCAGATAAACCCCTCAGGAGCAGAAATGGAAGTAGCAATACCAGGAAGGTAGTGGAAGGTGCAGGGTGGGTGGGGGCGACTAATTGCAAACACTGATGCATTAACACCACCGCCACCACTACCACCCCCAGGGGACAAACAACAGAAATGTGAGTGAAGGGAGACAACGGTTAGTGTAAAATATGAAAATAATTGTAATTTATAATTCATGAAGAGTTCATGAGGGTGGGAAAGTGTGGGAAGGAAGAAAATAGAGGAACTGATACCAAAGGCTCAAGTCGAAAGCACATGTTTTGAAAATGATGATGGTAACAAATGTACCACTGTGCTCGCCACAATGGATGGGTGCATGGCCCCCAATAAAATGATAAAAAAAAATTTTTTTTTAAAGAAAGAAAATGGAGACCCGGAGCTAACTCAGAGAGATTGAAAATATGCAGGCCACCAGAGCACTACCCATTCCCCCCAGCTCTGGTCCACTGTTGTGCCAGGGTCTCTTCAGGCCTGTGTCTACCTCCTTCCTGACTAGCCCAGAGGTCCCATCCAAACAGCCTTCCTACAGCAGCTCCTGGCTCCAGGTGGGCAGGTGGGAGTTCCAGACCAGCACCGTTTCCTGGGATACTGACACAGCAGCCAAGTTTATAGGTGCTGGGGCAGCCACAGTCGGCATGACTGGTTCAGGAGCTGGCATTGGGACAGTGTTTGGCAGCTTGATCTTCGGCTATGCCAGGAACCCATCTCTCACGCAGCAACTCTTCTCCTACGCCATCCTGGGCTGTGCCCTGTCTGGGGCTATGGGACTCTTCCGTCTGATGGTCGTCTTTCTCATCCTCTTTGCCATGTAAGGCTCCACGGGGGCCACCGACCTGTCCCTGCTGCTTCAATCCAGGCCATGCCCCGTGCTGGAGGGGGCTAAGTTTTACCATTAAACATGGCATTCTCTAAAACAAAAGAAAGAAAGAAAGAAAATGATGGTGGTAACATATATACAAATAAAATATGCTTGACACAATTGATGTATGAATTGTTATAAGAGCCCCCCCCCAGAAAATTAAATAATAATAATAATAATAATAATAATAATAAAACAAGCAATCTACACCTCTCAAAAACTTATGGTGTTTGACAATGAAATCCATTTGTTAGGTAAATTAATATGTAATTTCACAAATCCATAGAAGTGGTGATCAGGTAATAACGATAGCCCTTCAAAGAGAGAAAATCTAACGCAATGATAAACTTACAAGTCTCCAAAAATTATAAATTGCATAAACAACAGACTAGCTGTGATAGTTAAGCTTTTTTGTACCAACATGTTAACTGTATGAAGATATGGGTGTTGTTTAGCCTGTCAATCAGATCGCAACTTGATGACCTCATTTGGAGGTGCCCCATAGATAGATGGCTGTCTGCTGGTGGACAACCCTCTCTGCCTTCCTGTTGATGAGCCACACAGAGACACAGAGGCCTGTCCTGTGATGCTCACACCACCTTGGAGCCATGAGACTTTTCATCCACTAGCCTATGACCTTCTTGCATTTTGCATGATTGCACGTGGCTACCTGATTTTGAAGAGGGACTTAGGGACTGGTATTGGACTTCTGGATGAGTTTGACTGGGCTGGGATGTTTGCTTGTTATGAAATTACTTCTTGATATCAAGTTCTGTCTTACACATATAGGTGTGTCACTGGACTTGCTTCTTTAGTCAACCGACCTAACACACTAGCTAGAAGAAATACTAAGTACTCATTTATTAAAATAATTCATGAGTGAGTTGATGTTACTATATATGACAACAAAAAGTCACCTCTTCACTAATAATTGTCCATCCTAATAATTGTCTTTTTTTTTTTTTGGCATCACTGCCCTCAGGTGTTGGGAGTAGGAGGCCCAGCCTTTGCTCCGTGGAGCTGGAATTGAACCTCCATCCTAGTGGGCTGCAGTCCCACGCACAACCACTATGCCACTGGGGCTCAGCCTCATCCTAATAATTGTGTAAACTTTAGTTCCTTTGTTTTTTTCTGGTTTGCAGTGTGTATTTACCTAGGAATGGCTTTTGTGATTGATATTTAACCACACTCCTCTCTGCATACTCTAATAAGCTTTGGGTCTCAATGGTCTCAACTGTGTGTCATATATCGCTGAGGCGGTCATGTATTCGTTATGCCAATTTCATGTTTGGGATGTAGGGGTGGAGTCTGGCCTGTTAATCTGGAGATAGCCATTGAGTAGCCAATGAGGCCTCTGTGTGGGCATGGCTTTTTCCTGAGACTTATGGGAAATCTCGCAATATTTCTCTCATGGAGAAGAAAGGCCATCTCCCCATTTGTTGGAAGTCAGTCTCTGAGATGACGAGCTACACAAGACAAGATGACAGCATCCGATGAGCTGGAAGAGCTGGAGGAGAAGCCACATGGCCTTTTCCTGATGGAACCAGATCTCTGAAGCTGGAGAAGTCATGTAGAGACCCCTGCCAGCACTGAGTTGCTTCTGTCACCACTGGATGCTGTTGATGGACCCTGAGCCCTGGAAGCGAGGAGCCAAGAGGAGATCCCTGCCAGTGCCAGGATTCTGCACCCACTGCTTTCTCAATGCTCCATTCCTTTTGTATATAAACTTTACGCTTCTATCCATATGTGTGTCTATGAATTTGTTTCTCTAGTCTACCTGGACTAACACAATTGTGGAATATAAACTTTCAGAAGTTCAAAGGTTATTGATTAAAGTCCATTGGTTTTTTTTTTGGGGGGGGGGGCATCACTGCTCTCCGGTGATGGGAATAGGAGGCCCAGCCCCACTGCTGGAATTGAACCTCTGTCCCAGTGGGCCGCAGTCCCGCGCACAACCACCACGCCACCGGGACTCAGCCCCAAAGTCCATTGTTTTTAATATCACTCGCGAAAAATTTAAAAAGGGACTAAAAAATTTCAAGCCAATGGATCTAGCATGATGTCAAGGACTCTTTGAATTCTCTACAAATTACTTACTTATCTTCTCGATCAGGTTAGATAAGAAAAATGGTGATTTTGGTTTTTGGTTTTGTTTTGTTTTTGTTTATTTTTTTTTGTGGCATCACTGCCCTGGTGGGAGTAGGAAGCCCAGCCTTGCTCCCAGAGAGCTGCTGCTGGATTCAAACCGCCAGCCCTGTGGGCTGCAGTCCCGCGCACAACCACTAGGCCACCAGGGCTCAGCCAAGAAATGATGATTTTGTAGGCAGCATTTTATTGAAATCATGAATAGGTTTGGGAGTGGTGTAGGAAGAAGTACTGCCTATATTTTCCTTATTGCATTCTTTGTGGAATATGTGCTGGCAGCATGGAAAGCATTATAGAAGCCATTGAACTGAGGAAGAAATCCTCCTCTGCACAAAACTCCCATTGATGTCAGTGGGAGTTCTCTGAATGGAACAAATGTTGAACTTGACCCTGTAATGTTTAAATGGCAACCCTCCCTGCTCTTGGCAGAGCCTGGCTTCCTACTGAAAGGCGTTGTAGTCTGTGCAGGGGATTACACAGCAGGTTAATAGTCTGGTTTTTCACTTCTTTTAGAGTAACAGATGAAACACATAATACCTTCTTTTAGGACTATTACATACTTTAAACACAAAAGATTTTAAATGAGGTGGTGTGAAAAAGTGAAAGGAAGAGTCTCTGAATGGAAATGTATGTGGTGATGACTTTTAAAACTGCCTTCTCTCCTAGTGGCTCAGAAGCATCAATGAGTCATATGTGCATGACAGGGAACGAGAACTCCAAGATCTTAGTGACCATGTAGCATGTCCATATTGAGGCCAGGCTTGTTCTTGTTTCTCTGTTTTTGTTATTTTCCATTAGATATGTGAAAAAAAAATGGTTATCAGCAAGGTGCCACTGCTGGAAAGTTGATAATAAGATGGAAGATTGTAGACAAGTGAAATCTACTGCGAAACCATGTTGGGATGGTTCATAAAATTCAATGAATGAAATGGATGTGACTCTAGTTATAAATATACCACAATCATGTATCGCTTTCATCCCCAAATGAGCTCTATATACTACACAAAGACTTTAAATTCAGCTTATTTAGTTGGTTACATATGCTATTTCTTGAATAGCAACATTCAGCTATCACAAAAGTAAAACTTTTTTGTCTTTTTCTTTATTGTAAAGTCCTTATTTTCTGCAATGTTGACATGAAGCCACGGTGGCACAGTGATTGCGCATAGGTCTATGAACTGCTAGGTTGGCAATCGGAAGCCATCAGCCACTCTGCAAGAACTCTTCTGCTCCCATGAAGAGTTACAGTTTCTGAAATACAAGGGCCAGTTCTACCCTGTGCTGCCTGGTTGAAATTAGTCAGTAACGACTTGATGGCACTGAGTTTGGTAGTTGTTTGTTGTTTTTATAAAGCTTACTGTCTAAATAATAAGGAAAGAGGAAGAAAATATCCACTTTTATTTGAATAAAGATTAGCATTTTAGCTAGAAGTGTTTGATATGAAGTCAAAACTTTCTGTTCGTTTTACAGCAGGTTGTAGATTATGGAAGCCCAATGATTAAGGAGAAAATTCAGTGAATACACAATGTGAAAAATGTGGAGTCCTGATGGTGCAGTGGTTAAATGCTCACCTGCTAATTGGGTTGGTGGTTTGAATCCACTAGCCACCCTATAGGGGAAAGACATAGCAATTTGCTTTTATAAAGACTTACAGCCTAACAAACAGCTATCTAACTGCAGGGAAGCAACAAAGTCCATATGGAAGAAGCACACCAGGCTGTGTGATCATGGAGTGTCGATGGGATCGGGTATTAGGCATCAGAAGACCCCAAACAATTACATAGATGTGAACAAGGAGGGTCAGAGTGGAGGCCCAACGCCTAGATGACCAGACGTCCTGCTTTTTAACATTTGTCCCGCATCCTGTGGTGTTTTAAAATTAAAATAAATATATTGCAATTCTATTTTTGCATTCTTTGAAAATTTTTGTTGCTCCATCTAGACCAAATTTTTAATCAAGAACACCCCCCTCCCCCACCCAGTCAATGGTGTCCCGCTTAAAATCTGGTACTTTACAATGCTCATCTGTGGACAGATGGACATCCCCTCACAGGAAGAGTCACAAGGAAGGGAAAAGCTAGCCAGGGTGCAGTATAGCACCACCATAACACACCACATCCCTCTAGTTCTTTAATGCTTCAATGCTTTCTCCCCTCCACTACCATGTTCCACCTTACAAATCTAGCAATGATTGACGTATAACCCCTCACCCCCACCCCAGGGGGATGAGCATCAGAAGCATAGGTGAAGGGAGACAGCGGAGAGTGTAAGTTATGAAAATAATAATCATTTATAATTTATCAAGGGGTCACGAGGGTGGGAGGATGGGGAAGGAGGAAGAAAGGAGAACAGCAAGGGCTCAAGTAGAAAATGTTTTGAAAATGATGACAACATATGTACATATGTACAAGTGTGCTTGATACAAGTAATGTATGGATGGTTATAAGAATTGTAAGAGTCCCCGATAGAATGATTTATATATATGTGTGTGTGTGTGTGTGTGTGTGTGTGTGAAAGATTTACGGCCTTGAAACCCCTGTGGGGTAACTGTAGCCTGCCCTACAAGGGAAAGTATACTGGAATGAGCATGAAAAATGGTTATATGTATTTAACAGTTGGAGTTTATGCTCTAGTCTCAGATTGCCAAATTCATTTTCCAGCTCAGACACTTACCAGCTATAGGGTTATGTGCAGGCAGTTTATCCGTTAGTTGGCACGGTGGTTGATTTTTTGATAGTAAGATGTTGAACTTGGAGGAGAGCCGAGAGGACTGTAGTGGTAGTGCAGCGGTGGAAATGTGGGTTCTCAGAGGCTCGACTGCTGAGGAGCTGCATTTCCACCCCGGATGGACTACATCGGCATCTCCATTTCAGCAACATCCCCTAGGTGAGTCAGCGTGAACCAGCACTACAACAAAAAGTGAAGTACACTCCCATCGAGTGCATTCTCACTGTCTTAGGACAGTGTACACAGTAAGTGACCAGCAAGTACCCTGCCCCACCAGGGCTCCTTTCAGAGCGGGCACGGAGGGAAATTCTGTGAAAAACACCGCCCTGTCCTGCGCCATCCTCCCTATTGTTGTGCTTGAGCCCCTTGCTCCCTCCCATCTCATTGAGAAGCTCTCTTTTTTCTTTTCTTTTTTTCTCCAGCTCTGTTTCATTTCCCTTCCACTGTACTGAGGGGAATCGTTTCTGCTCCCATCCAGAGTCGTAGTTTGGAAGATCCACAGGGACAATTCTGCTTTGCCCGATAGGGTGGTGTCAGCTTGATGGCGGTGTGTAGAGTTTGAGCTTCTACTTGACTAAGCCCGATGCCCTTTTCCTGATGACATGCCTGACGGACTTGAGAGGCAGTCTCACCCTCCTGGCTTCAAAGGAGCATTCTGCTAGCCACGATTCTCCTTGCCTCTTGCCCTCTCTTTCCTCAATTCCCTACCCAGGAACCCCAAACCCGAACTCACTGCCTCCGGGGTTGTTTCTGACTCACAGTGAGCCTATGAGGCAAAGTAGAACTACCCCGTGGGCTCTCACGAGTGTGCCTCTTTACAGGAGTACAGAGCCGCTTCTCTCTGCAAGGGAGCCACGGATGGTTTTCAACTGCTGTCTTTGTGGCTCACACACAGCCCAACGTTTAAGCACCAAGCTGCCTCTGCTCCTGGAACAGCCCACATCAAATGCCCTCAAGCCACTTTCTTTTCTTTTCCCTAGTCTACTACTAACCTATTACCTTATTGATGGTTCTTTGTCACAGCTTTCGTTGTTCTAAAGTCTTATATGTACTTCTCTTAATGTCAGTGTCCTTGCTCTTTCAGATATATACACAGCAATGACATTTGGAGAATCATCATCTTCTCCTCTCTTCTTGCTCTTAGAGATTTAGAATGCTCACTTTATCTCCTCTGGTCTGCTATGTTTTACATGAATATTCCTCATCCTTTTTTTTCCTTGAATGATTTTATTGGAGACTCTTATAGCTCTTATAACATTCAATACATCATTTGTATCAAACATATTTGTACACATGTTGCCACATTCATTTCCAAATATTTTCTACTTGAGTCCTTGGTATAAGCTCCTCTTCTCCCCCCCCCCCCATTTTATTTTATGAACCATTTTATTGGGGCGAATTTACCTCATTCTTTTTTAAATTTATTTTTATTTGTTTATTTGTTTATTTATTTATTTATTTTTAGGCATCACTGCCCTCAGGTGGTGGGAGTAGGAGGCCCAGCCTTGCTCCTGGGAGCTGGAATTGAACCTCCAACCCAGTGGGCCGCAGTCCCGCGCACAACCACTACACCACCGGGGCTCAGCCTACCTCATTCTTTAAAAAAATATTTTACCTTAATTCCAATTTGTTGTTGGATGCCACTGAGTGGATTGGGACTCATAGTGACCTTCTGTTACATAGCAGCAGTGTCCTGATGGGGTTTTCTTCGCTGTGCTCTTCAGAGTAGATTGCCTGTATGTCTTCTTCAGAGGTACTTGATAGATTTAAATTACCAACCTTTCAATCAGCTGCCACCAAGTACCTAAGCACTATGCCACCAGGACTCCTTAATTTTCAGTTTGGAGCCCTGGGGGCATAGTGGGTTTCACACTGGGCTTTTAATCACAAGGTCAGCAGTTCGAAATGACCAGTCGTTCTGTGGGAGGAAGTCAGGATGTTCAGTCTCTGCCCCATCTTTGTTGCTGTCAGAAGTTATATGATCAAAGTACTCCAGAATGTGTATGTCTGTATGCTCACACAGGATGTCAGGGAACCTTTTGTAAATGTCTGTGGTTTTATCTTCCCTGACTGCAAAATTTGTAAAGTCCAACCAATCAGGATGGTTTCCTATCAGCTCTTCATTTCACTGGATTATCAGCCTTGTTCCAATTTACAGCCCTTCAGAAAAATTGATATAATATGGCCTATCCGAAAGGAGCCCCGAAATGGATGTATTATTTTGATTTGTGTAAGAGACTTTGAAAAGGACTCGATTCACTGTCTTCAAGTTAATTTCAAACTCACAGAAACCCCGCAGGACACAGAGATGCCTGTGTGAGTTTCTATGGGAATAGGAAGTCCCATCTTTCTCCCATTAAACATTCCCCACAGGACTGAGGCCCGGTGGCGTCACTGGTTGAGTGCAGAACTGCTGCCCGCGGGCTTGGCGGTTCAGGTCCAGCGGCGGCTCTCAGGAGCAGCGCAGGGTAGCTCCCACGACCACCAGAGGCAGTGATGCCAAAAAAAAAAAAATTCTCCATAAAGGGAAACTGATTCTAAATTGTTTTTCTGGAGGATCCTAGAAGACATGTATAAAACAAAACTATGAAAAGGTATTAATTTCCTACCGTTGGATAAATATTTTACATTTTAATATTTCTTCAAAGAACTTACTCTGACTAGTTTAATGACAAATTACTGCTTATCTAATGTTAGAAGCCCTAATATTGAGGAATTAATGAAAATAAACTCATTTGGTTAAAAAAAAAAAGTGGCGTCTCAGAGATCCACGGGGATCACTCTCTGTTTTACAGAGTTGCTCTGGCGTCAACTCAACCACAGTGAGTGAATGAGGACTTCTTTTCTTTTTTTTTGGTGGGGGGGGTCGCGCATCAGGGTCGCGCATCACTGCCTCTGGTGGGAGTGGGAGGGCCCAGCCTTGCTCCTGGAGAGCTGCTGCTGGATTTGAACCACCAAGCCAGTGGGCTGCAGTCCCGCACTCAACCACTACGCCACAGGGGTTCAGCCCGAGAACTTCTTTTCAACGTTGCTCTCAACCTCCTGTTTTCATTCTGCCTCTGACACGATCCCATGCGTTTTCTCTTTTTATTGTTCTGGCGTGCTGCTTACTATGTATCCTTGACTCAACTCAAGGTCCAGGAAATGTGAAGACTGGAGAGCGACTGTGTTTGAAGCAGAGAGCAAGACGGGGGGTGGGGGGGGGCAGAGAGAGAGAGAGAGAGAGAGAGAGAGAGAGAGAGAGAGAGACTTTCTTCCTTTCTCACCCATTGCAGCAGCTACTCCACAACTTGCCTCTTTGGATCCTTTGATAGGGTTCTCCAGCAGCAGCAGAATCTTAAACCAAGAATTTGGGGGAAATTGTAAGCTATCCCCGTTATAGAATTAGTTCTTTTGATCCAGTAGAACAATTTGTTACCTACCATCTCTTAATACTCAGCTCTCTTAACTGAGGAACTTAGTATTTTTAAAAAAAATCTATGGTGTCAAAAGCAGATAATAGTGGGAATTTGGACAAACGATGGCCAAGCACACCAGAAACTTAGTAGCCTAGGGACGATATCCCAGGCTCACCAGGGCTTGGACAGAACAGACCCTTTGTGGTTCTGCTATGGAGTCTCCCTGCAGACACACGGGGAGGGTGCTCCGTAAAGAATGGGTAGTTTCTGGGTCCCCATTTCAGTTTTATCTCAGCCTACTTGTCATCAGAGTGGTTGATTTCGCCTCTCTGGCCAGACCAGCGTGCGCCCTTTTATAGGCTCGTGGTGTTTACTTTGTTCAATGTCTTGCAGAGAGAGCAGCAAACATTGCCTGGTGGAATCACTTCCCACCTAAATATTTAAAGCCTTTCAATGTTGTTAAATGTTTATGGGCTACTTGGATAAGTTTTTTCTTTTTGTGCATTGCTAGTTTATATTTTTTGTTCATAGATCTATTGAATTACTTTCTTATTGAATTATAGTAAGAGTGCTTTATCTATGTGCCTTGATGACTTGGTGGGGTATGGGATATTGCCCCAGCTGGCTGCTTGTCTTTTAATTTACTTATGATGCCTTTTGCTGTGGTAGAGTTAAATTTCTTTCTTTTCTTAAATTTCTTAATATGACTCCTGTACCCTGTCTCTGTAGATGTTCAGGACGATGTAAATAGGGCATGTGTAGTAGAGGGTTTTCACTATGCACCCTGTAAGGAGCCATCTTTGACACATGAGAAGACACAGAATGACCAGATCAGGGGTCTTCAAACTTTTTAAACAGGGGGCCAGTTCACTGTCCCTTAGACCGTTGGAGGGTCAGACTATAGTTAAAAAAAACAAAAAAGTGCAAAAGCACAACTATGAACAAATTCACAGCGGGCCAGGGACGAGTCGGCTGGAAGCAGGAGAGCAGCGGTGGCAACAACACCCAGTGGGCCGGCTCAATGTTCTCGGCAAGCCACACGTGGCCCGCAGGCCATCATTTGGTCGTTTGAGGACCCCCTTGGCCCAGACCCTTGTAGGTCTCTGAAGCAGTGGAGGCTGAAACCAGAGGGACCGAGCAAGAAAAGCCGAGCTGCGACTGAGGGGCTCTGAGACAGAGTGACGCACGGACTTCCTGGGCCAGGAAAGCAGAGGCCAAGGGACCACCTGGTTGAAAACCTGAGGACCAGAGAACGACTTGGTGGCTGGCTGACAGAGATGTTGTGGACCAAGGAGTGTATCCTTACTGTTAGTGACTGACCTGTGGTGACTTATTAACTTCTCTAATAAACTCCCTATAATTGTGCGTCTAATCTGTGAGTTACGTGTGGCCATTGCAATGAATTATGGAACCGAATTAGCACTAGAGTATTATGGGCAGTGTCTGAATAGGATCAAAGACAGACGGAGCCCAGAGGCATGTCTAACTCCTGTCTCTTGACCTGAGGGAAGCCAGAGGAGGTCAGTTATGACCCTCTCTGCCTTTTTTGTGCATTTGCCAACAGAAGTTTTACATTTTTAAGTAATCCAATCTGCCATACTTTTCCTTTGTGGTTTTTGGATTCTTCCACGTTCGAATTGTCATATAGTGGCAATGTGGTATGCATTAGTATACACATGGAGTAGAGAATGTAACAAACTCAGGGAGAGTTTGGTTCCAATGGTGGTTGTGCCACTAACTAGCAGTGTAACTTTGTGCAATTGCTTCTTTTTTTTAAAAATCATTTAATGAGGAAATCATATCACTCCTATCACAATCCATACATCCATTCATTGTGTCAAGCACATTTGTACATTTGTTGCCCTCATCATTCTCAAAACATCTGCTTTCTACTTGAGCCCTTGGTATTAGCTCCTCCTTTTCCCCCTCTCTCCCCACCCCTGCTCCCTCATGAACCCGTGATAGTTTATAAATTAATATTACACTGTCTGTCTGTAAGATTACACTGTAATATCACACTTACACTGTCTGTCATCTTTCACCTACTTTTCTGTTGTCCATCCCCCAGAGGGGAAGTTATATGTAGATCCTTGTAATCAGTTCCCCATTTCTACTCCACCCTCCCGATATTTCAACTCTCAGCACTGGTACCAAAGGGCTCATCTGTCCTAGATTCCCTGTGTTTCCCGTTCCTATTTGTACCAGTGTACATCCTCTGTTCCAACTAGATTTGTAAGGTAGAATTGGGATCATGATAGTGGGAGGGGAAAAGCACTTAAGAATTATGAGGAAAATTGTATGTTCACTGTACCCTGACTTGCTGGTCTCCTCTATGTGACCCTTCTGTAAGGAGATGTCCAGTTGCCTAAAAATGGGCTTTGGGTCCTCAATGTACCCTCATTCCCCTCATTCGCAATGATATGATTTTTTTGTTATTTGATGCCTGATACTTGATCCTTTGACACCTCATGATCATACAGGCTGGTGTGCTTCTTTCATGTGGGCTTTGTTGCTTCTGAGCTAGATGACTGCTTGTTTATCTTCAAGCCTTTAAGATCAGAGATGCTATATCTTTTGGTAGCCAGGCACCATCAGCTTTCTTTACCATATTTGCTTACTTATGCACACATTTTGTCTTCAGTGATCATGTTGGGAAGGTGAGCATCATGGAATGTGTAATTCTTTCTTAAACAGTTTTATTGTCATATAACTCATATATCTTATAACTCGATAGTTAATTCCCTTTAAGAAGACTTGAGCAATCATCACCATAATCAATTACGGAATTTGAGCACATCTTGAAACCTGCATTTTCTCATTTATGAAATGTAGTTAGATTAGATGTCAGTTATCCAGGGTCCCTTCCTGCTTTAATTCAACCATAACTCAAATGATCTGATTCCAGATTTTTAAAAGCTTATTTTCTTAAGTAGGCCAAATGGTCCCTCTGAAATTAACACGGCTACTTTGCTTAGCAACATTTCCACAGTATAAAGTCTAACCAGTGTCTGAATCATCACATTCTGAACTAGTGACTTGAATTTTTATATAACGTGAAATCTATTTCCTTGTGTTTTAGGTGATCATTCACACAGTCAATTAGGTTCCCTTTTAGTGATTTTTGTACAACTTATTCTGTGATCTTTTTTGCAGTGTGTCAGCATCCTGTGATTTCCACTCTGTTTGTCTGTTTACATTCATCTAGCCCTAGTTCTTGTTCCTCCTTGCCTTCTTTTCATTTTGAATTTTAGGTAAATGTTGACTCATCTCCTATTGTTGATTGTTTAAGGGAGCACATTTCTCATGCATGATATTGCTTATTTTAGTACAACAAACAAATTCATGGCATCTCATAACACAAATAGATTTTTTAAAATGGGCTTATGTAGGAGAAAGAAAGAAAAGTAGCCTTAAGAATCTATTTTTACCCAGAATAAAAAAAATCATATCATTTTGAATTACGGGAAGTGTGAAGTGGAGACCCAAAGCCCACCTGTAGACAATTGCACATCCCCTTACAGAAGGGTCACAAGGAAGAGATGAGTCAGTCAGGGTGCAGTAAAACATCAATGAAACATACAGTTTTCCTTTAGTACTTTAATGCTTCCTCCTCCCCCAACCCTCCCTGCCCACTATCATGATCCCATGTTTTCCTTAAAAATCTGGCTAGACCAGAGCATGTACATGGCACAGATAAGAGCTAGAAACACAGGGAGTCCAGGATATGGGTCCAGATAAACAGTTCAGGACCCATACTGAGAGGAGAAATACCAGGAGGCGAAGGTGAACATGGGGGGAGAAATGGGGAACTGATCACAATGTTCTGCTACAACTCCCTCCCAGGGGGACAGACAGCAGCAATGTGGATGAAGGGAGACATTGGTTAGTGTAAGACATGAATTTATAAGTTATCAAGGGTTATTGAGGGAAGGAGGGGGAAAATGAGCTGATACCAAGGGCTCAAGTAGAAAGAAAATGTTTTGAAAATGATGACAACAAATATGCAGATGTGCTTGACACAGTGGATGTATGTATGGATTATGATAAGACGTTCATGAGCCCTCAATAAAATGATTAAAATTTTATAAAAGATCTTTTTTTAAATACTAAGAAAGGCCTTACTATAACACACTGTTGACTCTGACTCAGAGCAATTCTATAGTGCAAAGTAGAATTGTCCCTAGGATTTCTGAAACTGTAAACTTTTACAGGAGTAGAAAGCCCCATCTTTCTCCCCCAAAGTGTCCTCGAACTGTTGACCTTGAAGTTAGCTGCCCAGCTCATGTGCTACCACGGCTCCCAGTTTATTGTATAAGCCATTCTTTTATTTAGCAAGATTTTGTATATAAACTTGATGAGTTAATATTCAGCTTGCCTTATAGACTATATAGCAAGATTTTGTATATAAACTTGATGAGTTAATATTCAGCTTGCCTTATAGACTATAGATTTTAGAGAGAGCAAATGCTGTATTTAATATATACTTTAAACCAGTGGTTCTCAACCTTCCTGATGCCACGGTCCTTTAATACAGTTCCTTGTATTGTGGTGACCCCCAACCATAATATTATTTTTATTGCTACATCATAATTGTAATTTTGCTACTGTTATGAGTCAGGAGACTCTATGAAAGGGTTGTTCGACCCCCAAAGGAGTCGTGACCCACAGATTGAGAACTGCTGTTCTAAACTATGTTTATATGGAGCCACAAATTCAACAGACATTTGAAATGTCTTTTTTTTTTTTTTCAGGAGAGAGAGAGCCTTTTATTGGCTGAAGCACTACTAGAGAGGGGTGAAACGCGATGAGTGGGTGGTTCCGGGCTGGGCCAGCGGTGTTTGACAGGCTTGTAAGTGATAGAGAACTCGCCCAGGTGGTGGCCATCATCTCCGACTTGATCTCCACCTGGTTGAAGGTCTTCCTGTTGTACACGCCCACCATGCTGCCCACCATCTCTGGGAGAATGATCATGTGTCCAAGGTGCGTCTTCCCCGCCTCTGGCTTTTCCATAGGCGTGGGGGTGAGGCTCCTTCTTGGTTTTGCGCAGCTGTTTCAGGAGGGAGTGCTGCTTCCACTGCAGGCTGCGGTTTAGGTGCAGCTGTGCACCTGCACCAGCTGCTCCTAGGACATGTCCAGCAGCCAGTCCAGATCCACGCTGCGATAAATGAACTTCTGGAAGGCCCGCTTCTTCTGCTCCACCTCTGGCATCTCGTCAGTGCCATGGGAAGCAACAGTTCTTAGTTATTTCACATACATATATTATCTCTGTTGAGGACCACAGTAACCCTACAAGACAGAAATGGAAGGGTTTCTTACAGATCTTGCTATACTGAAATACTGTTCAGAAAGATTAAATAATTTGTCCAAGCGTTACCCTAAGGACAGAGACGGAACTTTCCTGAATGATGGTTATATTGCTGGAAAAGAATTTATTGGCGGCCCACAGGGCTGACGGTTCAAATCCAACAGCAGCTCTCCAGGAGCAAGGCTGAGCTTCCTACTCCCACCAGGGCAGTGATGCCACAAAAACAAACAAACAAACAAAAGAATTTATTGGCTAGTTTTTCACAACTACCAAAGACAAAGTAGAACTATCAATGATATGTGAGATAAGCTGTTTGGTGATCTGATAAGTAAAAGACAACATTAGGAATGAAAAATATGAAAAAAAAACTTTAAAAAATGAAAACTGTAAAGCATTTTTGAGAATTATAAACTATCTGGCAAGTAAATAATTAATTAAATATCAGGCATTGGCTATTTACCATCAAATAAGCATATATTTCTATATAATGTACAAATAAAAATCCTTTAGAAGCAAAATGTTATTTGTATTAATCATTTCATATGCTTCAAAGCAGGAACTATGAAAGGAGTACTATGTGATATTTTTTTTTGGGGGGGGCCTCACTGCTCTCCGGTGGTGAGAGTAGGAGGCCCAGCCCCACTGCTAGAATTGAACCTCCGTCCCAGTGGGCCGCAGTCCTGCGCACAACCACTACGCCACCGGGGCTCAGCCCTGTAATATTTTATATAAAAGAATAAAAACTTTCAGAAAGAGTTTCCAGAGGTAGATAAAAAATAATTCACTATCTATTTTAAAGGGAAACTAAGAAGTTAAGAAAGTGAAAGTTAATTAAAAGTCAAGAAAGCTGCATATTTTTTGATCGATCTGATGGCTGACATAAATGTCATAAAAAACATTGAAAAGCATATTATTTGGATCAACATTTTTGAAGGAAATTTGTAGTCAATTACCTGTAAATACATTCATTCCCAAAAGAAGGAATTATATAAAGGATATTTTAGAAAATCCGATGGAGAGATAGTTTGGGTGTTTAGAATATTTTTTTTATTTTGTTTCTATTTGCATTGTTACACAAACTCACTGCCATTGAGTTGATTCCCACTCACAGTGAGCCTATAGGACAAAGTAGAACTGGCCCTGTGGGTTTCTAAAATTATAACTGTTTACAGAAGTAGGAAACCACATCTTTCTCCCACGGTGTGGCTAGTGGATTTGAACTGATGACCTGTGGTTAACAGCTCAATGCATAAACTACTGTGCCACTCAGGGCTTCTTGTATTGAGAAAGATTTTATAACTTCTGTTTAAACCAGATTTAGGAGAAATTTATCTGCCGGGGCAGTGAATTATTTAATGAGGCTTTTGTAGCCACAATTAATTATTTAATGTGGCTCTTTTAGCCAAAATCTCTAACTCTAATAGGTCAAGTGGCCTTTTCCTGCTTGGTCTTGGGGTGGGTGTGGGTATATGGGCAGAGAAGAGAGGTACTGGGTCCTGTGAACAGCATTCCCTGTAATGTCATCCTGCTGTGATTAATATGAGCTCTCTGAGAAGCAGTAAGAGGGATCTCGTGACCAGTAAGATCCAGGAGTGGAGTGCATCTTCTGGACTCCAGATTCCTGTTCAGTCAGCCTCCTGGATCCAGAAGACAGCTACAATATCAGAGAAGCAGCAGCGGAACCAAGAGCCAGAGCACGGAACAGAGTGATGAACTTTCAAATGTGATGGAGCAAGTACGGTTAAGTACGTTTGTGTAGGAGGCTGGCTTTTGGGGTGAAATGCTTTTGGGCACTTAATTGGGGATGTTGAACTTGCTGATATACAGAAGTGAAACTCAGTGCCTTTGGGTGAAGTCTTACTGGAGTGAGATCTTTTGGGGTACTTATTCAGGGAGCTGGGTTTGCTGACCAGTGGATCTTAAATTGAATGCCTTCTGTTGAGCCTCCCAGCAGAGCTGTATGCTTCTTTGGGCATTTATTAGCAGACCCAAAAGAACCTTGTAACACATCTTGATAAACAATGATAGCTTGAGTATTCTCACTGGTGTTACAACTTTCTGAATAAGCCCTTTAGTCAGCCCCCAATAAAAAGATTTATATAAAAAAAAAGGAGGGGGAAAGAGGAGCTTATACCAAGGGTTCAAGCAGAAAATATTTGGAAATGAATATAGCAACATGTGTACAAATATGCTTGATACAAATGATGTATTGAATGTTATGAGAGCTGTAAGAGCCCCCCAAAAAATCATTGAAAAAAAAAACACACCCTTTAATCATGAACATTATCTCTGAGCTCTGTGTAGCCATTACAATGGATATTAAAACCCAGAGAAGTAAAATAGAGAAAACTAATTAAGACAACACATTATCCATTCTGGTTATGGAAGGGAAATTTTACCTTTATATCAGTACTGAGCGTGATACACTTCTTCACTAAAAAATGTTAAGAAAAATTTTAATGTGTAGTTGACGTTTTAGATCAGAGTATTTAATCCCTGCTGTGAGGTCCCCTTCAGTTCATTACACTTCATAGTGATCCTGTGTACAACAGCATGCAACATAATGATTTGGAGAGTATGCATTTGTAATATGATGGGAATAAATTTATGATTTATCTCAGGGGACATATGAAATGTACAGTTGATTAGAAAAATAAAACACCAGTAGAGTTGGAAATTGTTAAGGTGATCCTTGACCCTGGTTGGTCCGGGACAGTCCTGGTTATACCTTTGTCTTGCCTTTGTAAATATTAACAACATCTGTTTTCGCTCTCAAAAATATCCTGGTTTGAATGAAAAAACGATATGGCCACTTTAGAAATAATGGAAGCATGGTGCCTTTTTAAATGCACTACTACTATTACATAATGGAGACCGAGGAGCTCAATGGTTATACTCTGGACTGAAGAGTCAGTTGTTCAAACCCATCTGGTGACTCCTTGGGAGAAAAGACCCTGGTGATCCCTCCAGTAAAGTAGAACACCATGGGGCAGTTTGACTTTGTTGACTCGAGGGCACACAACAACCACACAACAATAGCTAACTTTGCATCCTGCAATGTTATGAGGCACTGTGCTAAGCTCTTGTCTTCCCAGCAGTCCATGAAGCAGTCTGGATTCTCAGCCCCATTCTGAGGATGAGTGAGCTCACTTTCATGTTCATAGATAAGCAGGAATTTGCCCTCCTCAGTTTCTGCGTTCCCAGTTGAGGTTGTCTTGTTTCAAACATTACAGACACAGTCACCACACACTGGTTGTTTTCACCCTGCATTTTACGAATTCACAAAACATGTGACAGAACATAGTCCTAGTAGGGTACAAAACGATGTTTGAGGCGAATTTGAGAAATGTTGGGTCCAAACCAAAAAGCTCAAAACCTTCGGAAACATTTATAGAGTTTTTTGCAACTGGAGGAGTACTTCCCCTTTAGTAGTACTTCTGATAGTGTTAAAAAAAAACAACAACAGAAATGGGTTCTGGGAGAAGTGCTTCCGTTACTTAAGAGTTAAAACTACTCTAAATCCCACAACCTTGGTTCCTGCACGTACGTCCTCTCTTGAACACAAGCAGACCCTTCCTGGACTTGCCAAGTTACCCTCCTGTGCCCTCTGTCCTGGGCTGGAGGAGGAAAGAAGGAAGCTAAATCCCTGTAAAATACATTGTCGATTACATGTCTGTAATTGATCTCATGCTGGCTTCTAGACTTCTTTTGAATGCAACCGTATTCTAATCTGAAGATTATGGTTACCTCAAACACCATGATAATGTAATTTTAGGTAACTTTACAAAACCAAAATCCAACCCCACTGCCTGGGAATACAACCCATCACAACCTCGTGTCACTGTTAGGTGCCCTGGAGTAGTTTCCCATTCATAGAGAGCAAGCCTCTGTACAACACTGCCCCATCCTGTGCTGCTCTCCCAACGGTATGTTTGAGCTCATTGTTGTCAATGTGACTGAGAGACTTCCTCTTTTTGTACCGAATAAGACATAGTATTCATGGGGTTTCCAAGATTAAATATTTGTGGAAACTGCCTTATCTTTGTCCTTGGGGGTGTTGGGTGGGTTTGAACTGCTGACCTTTTGGGTAACAGCCACCAAGCTTCTCAAAGTCTTTGCCAAGGATTGAAGAAAGGAGAAAGAATTATTCCAAGGCTTTTCTTGCATTTTGTTTTTTGTCCCTTTGAAGCTTCTGCCTAGCTGCTCAGCTTATTTAGGGAAATGTTGGAAGGGCCCTTTCAAAAACAGTACTTGGTCCCTATTCCTGGGTACCTTTTATTCCTCCCAATGGGAACCATTTATATTCCCCTGGAAAGGTAAGCTGTAAGGGCTATCCTTCAGAAGCGTGTCCTATCTTTTCTAGGCAGTAATTCCTTCCCCCAGCACACCCTTTGGAGAGGGGAACCCCAAAGAAAGGATTCCCTGTCTTTCACAATGGATTATTTGGTGAATAACAATAGGGGAGATCAAGCTACACAGCCAGCAAAAGTTCATCAGCTTGTTCTCTAAGGTGGTCCTGGAGTTCAGCAAATCATTACAATATCACTTTAGGAAGACTTGTTTAGGGAAGGGCTTTACTTCCTTGGGTTATAATTAAAAAACAAAGTCTATCTTAGTTCAAGGTCTTGTAGGGGGATTTTCTAAAGAAAAGAATCTGTAAAACATGAGGCAGGACTGTCTTGAGTTAAAAAAACAAAATCAAGATTTGGCTCTGTCTGTATGTGCTGTTCATATGAGTTAGAAACCAGCAATGGAGGTAAATTTTTCCTGATTGAATCCCTCGATTATATTACTGTTGTCTCAGCCTTCTCTATGAGCACAGATTAAAAAAAAACTACTGCTGAAGGTTCAGATTCAGAAAAAAAACCGTTTCTTACTTTATAAGGGGGTTAGTAAAGAAACACTTGACAAAGACATAGATTACTATTGATAAGTGGACCTGGCTTTTACTATTGAAGGCCTGTGCTTTAGAGCTCATTCTAACAGCTTGTATAAACAAGACTTATTTAACAATTGAGTGAGAGTTACTTTATTGTCTGCAATCCTCGACTTTATATATTATCACAAGGAACAAAAACACATTTCCCTCTCCTATGTGGTCAACCTCACCATGTATTATTTCCGTTTCCCTCCCATTAAAAGCTGCTTCTGGGAAATAATCTGTTGAATTAGGTCTAAATAACTAATATGGCTTAAAATATTACTTTCCCTGGGATTAGGGTTTTTGTGCTAGAGGAATGAACTACTCACAGCGATAAAACCCTTAACTGCAGAATTTCATTTGAAAAGAAGAAAGGCTTTGGGGTTATAGCAACTGTTCTAGTCTGAACGGGGAGGTGGGGTGGGGGGGGAGCCAGGTTGGTCCTGACCATGAACTCAAGTGAAAAATGACTAGGGCAGGGGCAAGTCTTAGCCTAGGGGCCTGGTGTGGTCCTTCTTAGGAAGTGGCAGAGGAAGGAGCCCTTGGGTTGAGGTAGTTACGTGTTTCCTTGCTAATAAAAAAGTGGGTGGTTGGAATCCCCCAAGCTGCTCTGCTGGAGGAAGATGTGGCAGTCTTCTTCCATAAAGATTTACAGTCCTGGGAGTCCGAGGGGCATTTCCACTCTGTCTTGCAGGGTTGTGCATCAGTGTACCTCGGCTAGTGTTTGGGGCGGTGGCGGTGAGGCTGGCTTTGGACATACTCCAGTGCTCTTGAGTCAACCGGAGAAACCGCACTGAATTTCTGCCCTGGAGTTGCTCTCTGCTATGGGCAGGGCCTCACGTGGGATGCTTCAGGGGGCTCACCTTTTCAGTGCAGATTCGAAGCCTTTTGGGGAAGTGAGGAAGAAATGTTTTCCATGACAGTTTAAGAACTGCTCATACAATATGCTAACTTAAAAAAATATATATTTTTTGCACAATGGCTAATCTTCATCATATAAAATAGGTGGTTTGGCACATGCCTGGAGGCCCTTTCTTATCTCTGTTACAACACTCTGATGTCCACTTTGTGGAAGAAAGATGCTGGCAGTTCGGTTCTATAAAGGATTTTACTATGAATCAGCATCAACCCTATGGCCCTGAGTTCATTATTTCGCTTTATGTTCAGGGAATCACTAAATAAGTACTTATGCTCTACATTAAGGAACTACATCAAACAAAGAACACTCCCCAGCTATCCAGGAGATTCTGACTCCCCATGGCCCTAAAGGACAGTATACAACTGCCCCAAAGGGTTTCAAAACTACAAATATTTAGGAAGTGGACTGCCATGTCTTCCCCTCACACCCAGTAGGTAACACGTATGTGAATTCCAGCAACATGGTGAAAGTGTGGTTGTGAGGGAAAGGAAGGCTATTTAAAATTCTCCAGTCCCTCACAGAAGGTCTTCAGGATATCTAACAGTTTTTCCCAATGTTTTCACCAGTGTACAAACCATTTTGGCAAACAATGTCTAGATGGTCTTTATGAATTCCTCTCTTTGGCAGCATGCCCCAAACCCTCCCCAGGGTATTCAACTATTCATACTTGGTAATAAATAATAATCTGTGGACCACAGGCAAAAGAACTGAACCAGTGACTTCAGGGACCCAGAGACAAATGATCACAGTTAATCGTACAGCAGGGAGGGCGGTGTGTGGCTTGTTCCCTATCATTTCTGGGCAAACAAAGCCCTCTGGCTTGTTAACATATGGTAATCCAAAGCTAGAACTACAAAACCCCATGCCCTGGATGAAGTCTCTGTGGGTTCATAGCGGCCCTGGTAGGAGGAAATCAAAGTGCCCTGAGGGCTTTCATGGCTGAACATCTTTACAGAACCAGACTGCCGACATCTTTCTCCTTCCCGGTGGGCGGTGGACTCCAACTGCCCAAATTTGGACGAGCAGCGGCGCTTATGTCGCAGTGCCACCAGAGTTCCTTAGCGTAAGCAGTTTGCAGGTTTGAATCTGGGTTGAAGTGCGTCCTTTAAGAATTGGTAGGTAAGTCGGACTGGCTGCATCTGGCAAAAGGTTCGCAGTCCTTTCCATGTTTGAAAAGCAGTGTGTACAGTGAGCCAAGGTGATTATGATGACGCTTTTGCTGAGAGGAAGGGGTTGACTCTTTCCCAAGTGAAGGCAGGTTTATGTAACACTGAAAGAATTGTGTGTCCTTCTCGGACTGTAACAGAGAAACACAACAAAGCCAAAAAACAAAAACAAAAAACCAAAACACCCCAACAAACCCAACCCAACCCAACCGTGCCATGTTGAGGCTTCCTGTGCCATATGTGTTGACAGAACGCCTGAGACTCTCTCTCTGCAACACACGCAGACCCTGCCAGACTGACTTATTAGAGCCGGCGCAATTCACTGCACCACTGAAACCGCTGGGGTTGGGAGCCTACGTCGCATTCGGAGTGGATCCAATGTTTCTTCAAACAAAGGCACGATCTGGGGGCGATTTCGCGGGCCATTTTGCTCCCGCCAGCGCCAGCTTTGTCTCGCCGCCGGTGCGAGGCTGAGGCGCGGAGCAGCCCCAGCTGCGTGGAGCTGGGGGCCGGCGTGGGAAGCTCGGCGGAGCCGCCGCTGTGGTTTCCTGCAAGCTGAGCGTGCCATCAGAGGAAGTTGCAGCGCTGCAGCCGAAAGAGATACCTGCAGCCGGCAAATCGGGGCGGCGCTGGGACAAGCTCTTGGCACCCATTACCGTCTTACAAAGAAACTCCAGTCGGCCGCGGCGGCGGCCTGCGGGCTCTCCCGCTCCGGGGCCTCCGCGCCGCGCCGCCCCGCGCCAGTGCGGGTCGCCGCCCCCCGCCCCCGTCCCCCGAGGGGGGGGGGCGACGACGACTGTGCAGCTCGAGGGGCGGAGCCGGGGGCCCGCGGACGGGGCCTCCCCGGGCCTGCGTCGGAGCGGGGCCCAGCGGCGTGCGGCGCCTCGCACGCGACCCCGCGGCCCCTCCCCCGCCGCCCCCGGTCCGCCGCCCTCCCCTCCGCCAGTCGCGACTGGCTCGCGCCGGCCTGCAGCCCGGCTGTTGGCGGTTGGGGCGCAGCCGGCGGGAGGCCGCCCCGCCCCCGCGGCGCGCAGCTTCTTCCCGCTGCCGGGGCGGTGGCGCTGTTGCTGCCGCGGCCTGTGAGGCAGTAACTCCCCTCCGCCCCTGCCCCTTCCTCCTCCTCCTCCTCCTCCTTTCTCTCCTCTCGCTCCCGGCCCTGCACTCTCTTCGCCGTCCCTCGGCCGAGTGACTGTGGCGCGGCGGCGCGGGACGCAGCCGAGGCGCCTGCCGCGGGCCCTCGAGCTCCTGAGGGGACGCCGCCGCCTGGCCCCACTGCCTGCGCTTCTCCGGGGAGCCGCTGCCGCCGCCGCCGCCGCCGGGGCTGGAGAGCGCGGAGAGGAGCGACGGGACGGCGGCGGGAAAACGGGGGAGGGCGCCGAAGAGGACTCGGGAGCGAGGGGGGCGGCCGAGAGGGACCCACGGAAGCACGGACAGCCCGACCGACGGCCCGCGGAAGGGGCCGCCTGCGAGTCGGCCCGGGCCCTGGGCTCTGGCGCGGGGCGGGCGCCGGGCGCGGCGGGCGCTCTCCAGACAATAACCCCGCCGCCCGGCTCTGGGGGCGGCGGCCGCGAGGAGGAGGTGGCGGCCTAGCGCGGCCGAAGCGCGCCGAGGCCCGGGCGGCGTCCGGGCCGCCCCGCCGGCCGGGTTCCGCCGCCGTCGGGTGCGCGGGGCGCCGGCGGTCGGAGTCGGAGGCTCCGGGCGGACGCCCCCTGCCCTCTCCGCCCGCCCTCCCCCTTCCCGGGAGCACGGGGAGCTGCTTTTCCGGGTTCCCCTGGACGGAGTTGGATCCTGCTGCTCGCCGAGGCAGGAAGTGAGTTTCGCACGGTCATTCCGGGAGGTGTCACGAGTGAAAAGTTTTTTTTTTCGGTTTTTTTTTTCCCTGCACCTTTCGGCCCCCTCCCGTTGCGGAGATCCAAGTCGGGGGGCCGGGAAAGTCCTGGCAAACTCGCGACCCGGAAATCAGCCTGCACCCCAGCCCCCACCAAAGCCACCGACTGCTCGGGCCGCGGCGGCCGCTGCACATCCGCTCGCACCGGGGAGAGAGATTCGGCTGGAGCCCACGGGACTCGCGGAGGAGAGGGCATCATGGCAGGCGGAGCCCTGAGAAAGCTGCCCTGAGACGCCGCCCGGCCGAAAGGTAATGGACACGGGAAGTGTCAAGGAGCCGCCAAGTTCAGGGGCCCGCGGAGACGGCCCGGTGCGCCCCCCTCTTCCCCCGAGAGCCCCCTCCCCCGCCCCGTCGTACCGCCCCGGGTCGCTTCGGTGTTCCCTAGGACGGCGTCGTGCCGGCTGCTGGGGGTGGTGGCGGTTTTGTTCGGTTCCCTTCCCTCCTTCCCGGCCCTTCGACCTTCGGGACCTCGGGGGGTTGGTTCTAAAGAGGCTTTTGGTTTGCTTTTCGGACCGAGTGCGGCGGGACGGAAAGTTTGGTGCCATCTGGAGAAAGAGTGCCTTTGTTCAGCGCCAGGAGCAGACGCTTTCTGCGGCCCCCCCCCCTCCCCCGAACCTGTGCACTGCGCACTCATGGATTTGGGTACGATTGCCCAGTCTGCCAACTCTTGTTTGGGGGAGAAAGTTGGCAGGCGAGTGGGTTGCTGGCCGAGATGGCTGCCACGTTTGTTTCTCCTGCGCCCGACCCTTGGGGAGAAGGGCATGGAGGGGGGCTTTCTGTCGCTCAAAGGTCTCGAACTAGCTCGCCGTGGATTTTGTTAGCTCCAAGCACAACAGCCAACCTTGTCCGTTCCCACTCGGTTTGCCGGGCGTGTAACCACTCGCTCCTCTTAGGCGTTTAGGACGTGGTGATCTTTTGGTGAATCGAAAGCCGGCGTCCGCTCGGGGTTTTGTCACGGCTCTGGGATTAGGAAGAAAAGAAGGGAGGGAATCCGCGACGTTGAAAGGCGCCCTGGTGGCGCCTTGCCTAAAGCCGGGGGCAGCTAACGAAAGGTCGGGGGGAAGGAGGAGGAGGGAAGCCACCAGCTGGCCCCGGGGAGGAGGATGGAGCAGCCAGCTTCGCGAAAGGTGGACCGGCTGGGAAACCCGCGGCCCACTTCTGCTCTGCCCTTCGGTGTCGGGGCTGCGAGTCGCAGTGGCCCGGACGCCCCCGGGGGAAGGGCTCTGGGTGCAGAGGGGCACAGGGCGCTTTGCAACCCACCTGTAGCGTGTTTGATCGGCCCCCGGGGCTGCGCGGCCATTCGGAACGGACTGTGTGGGAAGGGGAAGGAAAGCGCTGGCGACGATGGTCCTCGGGGTCGTCGCTTCGCTGCAGAGAAAAAAGCGGTGCTTCTGAACAGGGCTGTGTTTACATTTTTGCGTCCGGAACAAATGCTTGCAGCAGGTTTCCCCTAGGAAGTGTCGGGGACCTAGTGAGGGGCAGGAATCCGGGGAACTGACCCGGGGACATTCCACCAGCTCTGCAGAGGACGGAATGCTTTCAGACCCATCGGCAGGCGTCTCAGATCTCAGCAGTTTTGGTTGCTGCAAAACCAAATTGTTCTTTCAGTGGTGCTTAAACGACGGGGGGCGGGGAAGAAGTGTGTGTGTGTGTGTGTGTGTGTGTGTGTGTGTGTGTTGATTTTCCCTGTACTTTTGTGGTAAAGCCAAGTGGAGATAATGTTTTTGAACAAGCAAAGGATAAATACAATCTTCTGTTGGCAAGTGTATCTTAGATAAAAGTTGGTGTCTAAGGTTCTTTGTGAGACTTCAAGTGATTACCAGAAATCGGGAAGAAAATGCACTTTACAAAGAAGAGAATAGGTGAAGAATCCTTGAACTTATCTGGACTTTTTTTGGTCTTTCTCATTGTGGGTAAGATTTTGTTCTATCAAACTAGCTTGATCAAGGAATTTCATTTGTATTGCTGATCTACTTTATGATTTTGGAACGCTTGGTTAGGCAGCAAAAGAGGTTATTCCTGGGCATCCAAGAGAGTGGAACAAAATAAATGGCATTGAAATTCAGTTTCCTTATATGGCTTATTCTTGGCCTCAGAGCAACAGATCCTTAATAGAGCAAGTCTTTTACAGAGACTTGTGTTCTTTTCCATTAGTAAATTTAATTGAAGAAATTGTGGCATTTGAAAATGGCGGTTTAAGTCTGCTTTTAGGTGTACAGGTGTTGACTTTTATTCATCGCTGAGGGAATATTCATAGTATGTCTAGACGCAGGCAATAAATGTCAAAGGGGGGGAGGTATTCACTTTTGTGTCTGTTTGGAGTTCTTTCCACTCTCCCCCTCCCAGATATGACTTGTGATTTCCTAAGGCTTGTTATTTGTTTCTGAATAAATGTAGCAAATTTTAGGGTTTGTGTTATTCTTGTCAAACAATAAATATGTAAGCCTTTGGAAAATAGTTAGAAAGGTTTAGAGAGAATAACCAGTTCATGTATTTTAAATGTCTTCAAAATTTGGAAATTCTTAGTAATTTTGGTTTCTTAAATGAGCAAATACAGAGTACTCCCTCAGTGCTTTGTTTCTAGTGCACAGAATGCACATTGCATGGCTACTTGTTGAAGTTAGGTCGTCTTTAAATGAATCAAGTCAAGTAATAAGATAGGTCAGTTTGGTGTTTGTGATCAAACTGTTGCAGATTTTCTTTCACCTATGAAAGTTTACATGGAAATCAAAATTTTCTGTGGTGTTCTTTAATGAACCATAACTAGAGATACTTTACACATACCTGGCGAATCTCTTATGATTGTTATTTTGGACATGCTGGCATTGAACTATTAGTAATAATGTCACCTCTCTAAGAAGCACACTTTGAAATTTCAGAAAATTACCAGCATATCTCTAGGCACTTTTTGGGGGGATAAATCCTTATAGCTTATGTGTTCTAGTATTTAGATTATGGCAGTGTTTCTCAAATACTTGGGATTGTGCAGAATTTTAGTGATACATAACAAACTGACTATAATTTCTACTTAACTGTGTTTAAATACACACATGATTATTAGGGTTTTATTTTGACCCTTTGTCTTGCTCTTCCCTTTATATATATATATATATATATATATATCTGTTCTGTGCTTTTGTTGTTTTTTCACTCTGAGAACACTGTGTTATAAACCCATAAAAGTCATTTTACTTGTTTCTTTCCAGACTACTTGTACTATACTGTGTTTATCTGTTCACAGCAGATTATTCTGACTTTGAATGCATACTACTTTCTGTTGCCACAGAAAATGTGAACATGAATTATACTCTATAATAGCAACTTTAAAAACTATTCAAGGAAATATTCTCAGCACTTCCACTTTTCTCTGATTTATTCTACTTGGTTCTTGGGCGCCTGTTATCATTACTTGGCTCTTGAATCACACTGGTTCTTTGTCTCATAGCTTTCTCTTCTTAGGTTCTCTAATTATAAATAAATAAATCTAGCCATTACTAAGCTTTTTTTTTTAAATCATGTTAGCTTTCTATTTTTATAGTTCGTTTACTTCCTGTATTTTCTCCATGGCCAGCTCTGTTGTTTAATTGCATTGTTGCCCTTTCCGTCTGGATGGATAACTTCATTTAGAAAGATCAGCCCAAGGCCTTATAAGGTTAAAGATGTCCCAAATCTCCAGTTGTTTTTGAAATGCCTTAACACTCCATCCATCATTTCTAATACCAACTACTATTCCTTCCTTCACTATTCTAGCTCACATCTTTGGGCTCCTAATCTGCTGCAACATCTCACAGAACTCAGATATTATCAGGGAAATGGCTTCTGTGGTTGTGAAGGTTAGCAAGTCCCAAATTTGTAATGTAGACATCAGTTTGGAGGATTCTCTTCAATCTCTTGGCTTCAAAGACTGACAAATCCAAAATGGCAAGGCAGATGACGAGCTGCCGACCTATAAGACTGCAGAAGCTGTTGAATCACATCAGGTGATAGGCTGCTGGCTTAAGACCCAACAGCCAGAGCAAGTCATGAACTTTACCCAAGTATTATTGAGGTGCAAGAAGAGCTGAAAGCAAAAAAACAGCTCTTTGGTGTTAACCAAGCAAAGGAAAGTGCTTGTGCTCAAGTCACCCAGGCGGCTCCCAATTCCTGGATCAGGGGTCTTTTTTTCCAGGTGGAATTGTTTTTATTTCTGTGGGAAGGTTTTTAGATATAAAAATGACTTATAAAAAAAGATATAAGGGCTGAGCCCTGGTGGCGTAGTGGTTGTGCGCGGGACTGCGGCCCACTGGGACGGAGGTTCAATTCCAGCAGTGGGGCTGGGCCTCCTACTCCCACCACCGGAGAGCAGTGACGCCCGCCCCCCCCAAAAAAAAAAAAGATCAAAAAATGACTTATTAAAAAAAATCATTTTGGCTGAGCCCCAGTGGCGTAGTGGTTGTGTACAGGACTGTGGCCCATGGGGATGGAGGTTCAATTCCAGCAGGGGCTCCACAGGAGCAAAGGCTGGACCTCCTACTCCCACTACCAGAGGGCAGTGATGCCAAAAAAATCATTTTATTGGGGTCTTTTACAGCCCTTATCATGATCCATACATGCATTCATTGCACATTTGTGCAATGTTGCCATCATCATTTTTTACTTGTGTCTTTTTTTATAAATCATTTTATTGGTGGCTCATACAATTCCCATCACAATCAATATACACATCAATCATATGCAGACCACATTTGCACACTTGTTGCCATCATCACTCTCAAAACATTTTCCCTCCACTTAGGCCCCAGTACCAGCTCCCTTTATTTCCCCTCCCTCCCCATTCCCCCTATCCCATGAAACCTTCATAATTTACAAATTGTTATTACCTTTTCTTATTGTATACTGTCCGATATGTCCCTTCACTCATTTCCCTGTTGTCCGTACCCCAGAGAGGAGATTATATTTAGATTCCTGAAATTGTTTTCCCCTTTCTGTTCTACCATCCCTCCACCCTCCTGGTATCACCACTCCCACCACTGGTCCTGAAGGGATCATCTATCCTAAATTCCCCATGTTTCTGGCTCCAGTATACATCCTCTGGTCTAGCTGCATTTCTCAGGTAGAATTGGGATCATGATAGTGGGTGGGAAGAAGCATTTGAGAACTAGAGGAAAGTTGCATATTTCATTCTTATTACACTGTACCTTGACTGGCTGTAACCTCTCTATAAGGGGATGTCGCTTCATCTATTGATGGGTTTTGGGTCCCCAATCTGTACTCTACCCCCTCATTTATAATGATATAATTTTAGTTCTTTGATACCTCATACTGGATCCCCTTGACACCTCATGGTTACACAGGCTGGTGTGCTTCTTCCATGTGGGCTTTGTTGCTTCTGAGCTAGATGGTCCCTTATTTACTTTCGAGCTTTTAAGACCCCAGTTGGTATATCCTTCTTCGTTAGCGAGGCACCATCAGCTTTTTTCACCACATTTGCTTATGCACACATTTATTGTCAGCGGTCCTATCAGGAAGGTGTACATGCAAAATGTTATGATTTTTAGTTCTTGAAGCCTGATAATTGATCCCTTTGACAGCTTGTGGTCCCACAAGCTGGTGTGCTTCTTCCATGTGCGCTTTGTTGCTTCTGAACTAGGGGCTGCTTGTTTATTTTCAAGCCTTTTAAGACCCCAGATGCTACATCTTTTGATAGCCGGGCACCCTCATCTTTCTTCACCTTTGCTCATGCATGCATTTGTCTTGAGTGATCGTGTCGGGAAGGTGAGCATCATGGAATGCCAATTTAATAGAACAAAATGTTCTTGCACTGAGGAAGTACTTGAGTGGAAATCCAATGCCCATCTGCTGTCCTAATACTAACCCTATAAGTATATGCACATTGATCTATATAGTTGCCAGTATTCAGGACTCTATAAGTGCCCTATACCCCCAGTTCTTTTCTCTATTTCCTTTTATTTTGCTCTTGTCCCACTATCATGCCCAGCCTCCATTCGGGTTTCAGTATTTTCTATCTGTTATATTACTCTTGAAAAATCCCTTCGGACCTCTCACGCCCCCCTTGTCACTTATTTTGAATCACTTGTTCCCTTATCCTTGGGCTGGTCAACTCCACCTCCTTTCCCTCTCCTTCCCATGTTCCTCCCCACCCAGAACCATCAGTCCCATTGTTTCGCCTCCAGACTGTTTGTCCAGCCTAAATTACCTAGATTGACCTGCAGAGATAACAATATGCACCAAAAAAAGGTATCCTAAGAAAATAAAACAATGATAACAAAAGCCCCAATGTCCTCTCTCTATATGTACAAAAATAAAAATAATAACAATATAAAAACCAGTAAATAGTTCAAGGTCTGTTCGTTGGCCCCCAGGAGTGTCCACCAGTTGAGCCAGATGGGGTGCCACATCCTGGTGCCAAAGTATATCCTTGGCACTCCACTGAGAAATCCATTGCTTTGTTGCACATTCTTAGTTTTTTGCCATGATGATTGTGTTAGGTCAGGGTATAATCCTGACCCTGTTTCTCCATTGTTGACCCCGAAGGGCCTTGGTCTGCAAGGAAAGCTGTATTTCATAGTAGGGCCGGCCATATCATCTTCTCTATGCATCAGCTGTTCTGAGTGGGAATATAATACTGAAGGCTTGGTGGGCCCAGCATGCACCCATTTTCTCTTCCTCCCCCTTCATATGTTCTCGTGTGCTCTGGTCAGGCATATCTCACTCCCCAAGCTCCAGCTTCAGTGCTGACCTCCAAAGCAAACTCCCCTGGCAGAGAGGCGGCTGCCCTTCCATAGTTGGCATTGGGGTTGGGTTGTTCAGACCCCTCCACTGGTTCCCCGCTCCATCCCGTGACACTGCATTCACATCCTGGATCACCAAGTTTAAGTTTGGTTTCTCTTTCCCTGTGGAGATATAAGCAATAAGCTCCCCTTGGGTGGGTTAGTACTCTAGTCCCCTTTTACACATCACCATCTC
>PVJH01009703.1:0-45332 GCA_004026705.1 Nesogale talazaci | reverse complement strand
AACTAGTCTTCTGAGTATCTTCCATCAGGAAAACCAACTGCCATTGAGTTGATTGTGACTCATAATGACCCCTGTATAAGGTTTCAGAGACTAAATCTTTATAGGAGCAGCTAGCCTCTTCTTTCTTCCAACAGAGCAGTTGGTGGTTTTGAACTACAGACGTTGTAGTTAGCAGTCCTTGTCTTAGGATGTGGAGGAGAAGTGTGTTTTCAGTCTCATGAAGGTCAGGCTGAGGACACATTGATAATCAGTAAGCATGTTAGGTGGATCAGATCTGGTCTCAGCCAGTTTTGTGACCCCTGCTTCTTGTCTTTCTTCATTAAGCATGAGGTTGGCAGTTTGCCTAATTGAAGAAGTACTTAAAACTGGAAGTTCTTGTTTTAACACATTTCAAAGATGGCTGCTAATTTACCGACCTCAAAAGTATTTCTTTTTATTGGCTGTAGACCACACCCCCAAGGAAATTAAGGGCGATGACTTGCCACACCCTTTAGTAAGGTGGGAACTCAGTACATCTTGCCGTAATTCTCCCTCTTTAACACTACTGATTCTCAATGAAGGATAGCAGGCAGAAGGGCCACATTAAGTAATTCACTGCACTGCACCATCTTTCCCAAACTTTACTAGTCCACATGTTTATCTCTCAAAAAAACCCAAAAACTATTTAAAGATGAGTAAAAAATTACCTCGTGCCCTACTTAATATTGAACAGCCCTTTTACATTCTGATGTGATGAACTTGCCACTATTTTCACTCGGATACTTACTAACATTTTTTTATACTTTGTTTCTTCATTTTTCTTAATGACTCCAGAATTCCCTTATGTAGTTACTGTTACAATAGGATGCTTATGATTTATCCAAAAGTCTATTAGGGTTTTTCGTGAAGACTGTATGCAGTGCTATCTCTACCTTGTTTTATTATGTTTATAACCTTTGAAATCGTACAAGCTTATTGCCTTGTATTATCCTTGCCCATTTTGCTCATTTTCCTCGTCTACCTCTCAAACTAGATGTGTCCTCTTATCAACCATTTAAAACCTATTGTGTTGAGCCTATACATGTTAGAATGTAGAACATAGCTTAGTAGGGTTTTTTGGCTAGGCTCAAATAGTTAGGCCCTTCACTAATGGAGTTTTGGACCCACACAAAGTGCCTGGGAATGGTTCTGAAAGATGACATCCTTGAAACCCAATGCAGCAGTTCTACTTGGACATAGATGGCATCCTTATGTGTCAGAATTGAGTGGACAGCAACTAATAATAAAATATTTATGGCAAATCATCAGGCCCTTCTTCTGCAGCACCACTGAATGGGTTCAGACTTCCAGATTTTAGCACAAACTTCGTGCCATCTTGGGACAGATCTCTACCACAGTGTTAGAAAATTTTGAAATTGTTTCTATGTGTGCACTCTTGAGACTTTGGAAATCATAGTACCCATTTTATTCTTGAGTCACTTCTTGTCCCTAAACACCCTCCCCCCAAAGGCATCTCTAGATGATGACCTTGCCACGTTTTAGAAATGATAGTATGTAAGATTATAGAAAAGAAATATACCTTAAAATTAAGTTGATAATAGAGCTATTTATCTGGAGATTATTATTTCAATTATAAAGTATACTTAAAAATCAGGTTAATAACACATCTGGAGATTATCTATGTTTTTAATTATATAAGATGTAGAAAGATTAGGAAATAATAAGGCCTCATTGTAAGGATATACTTCCTTAGAGCCCATTTATTTCTGTAGGAAGGGATCTTAGTTTTCTGGCCTTTCGTTGTATTAGAACGAGTAAGAAGAACAGAAACACTATAGCATCTTGAAGTAATGACCATAAATTTACCTTATAGGGAGGGAATAGGAAAAATGGAAAGAAGATTGAAAGACTTAGGACAGTGGTTGGCAAACTGCGGCTTGCGAGAAGTATGCACCTCAGTGTGAATGTGCAGCTCTGAAGTCACATTGAAAACATGTGAAGGTTATTATTTTAGATCATGGTGATTTCATTTGTTTGGGAAAACATTTAAGGCTCTTGAGTGACTTTAAAGTTGTTAGGAGGGACAGGGTTGGCTCTTCGGTTTCTAGAGTTTGCAGACCCGACTTAGGAGATAGGATTGAACACTTTACTTTTGAGCAAAGTGGGTTAATTATATATTTTATTTTTTTACTCTTTGGAGTACTCATTTTATAACAGGCTAGTGTGATCACAAGGAGTAATAATAGTCAGAAGGCAGTTTGTATACTTTTGGTGTTAGGGTTGCTTTAAAAACAATATCCAAATAAGATCCATTGTCTTGAAGTTATTCTGATTCATGGCAACCTCCTGTGATACAGAGTATTGCACTGTCATTTAAGATTTTATTGGTTGTAATTTTTTCCCAAGGACTTTTTTTGGGGGGGTGGGCATCACTGCCCTCTGGTGGTTGTGGGAGCTACCTAGCCTTGCTGCTGCTGGATTTGAACCGCAAGCCCATGGGCCGCAGTCCCACACTCAACCACTACGCCACTGGAGCTCAGCCCTTGGTTGTAATTTTTTTTTTTTTTTTTTTTTAGGCATCACTGCCCTCAGTTGGTGGGAGTAGGAGGCCCAGCCTTTGCTCCTGGGAGCTGGACTCGAACCTCCATCCCAGTGGGCCGCAGTCCCGCGCACAACCACTACGCCACCGGGGCTCAGCCGGTTGTAATTTTTAAAAGAAGTTTTGTTGATAAATATTTTACATTTAATATCATGTAATCACTCAGTCATCTTAAAAAGAGTTGTTCAGTGATCACCGAGGTCAATATCACAATGTTTTCTCATTTTCATTGTTGTTAGTTCCTCATTTGCTACCATTTATCCCTGCCACGCCCCCAGGTAACAATCTAGTTACTATCTCTATAGATCTATCTATCCTGGATTACATATGCAGAAGATCATCTACAACACAAACAGTAAGCAAACCCAACAAAAAAACTAAATAAAACATAGATAAACCTCAAAGAGAAAGAGAATATAAAAACAACTTTAAAATGGGTCCAACGGAGATAAAATAATAAGGTATTATATTTTAATCCAACTGTATCTGCCATAATCAACTTTAATCTCTCTGTGTGATAGTTAAACTAGTCACATTGCTGGACTGAACTCACCAGAGTTCAGTTTACTCCATATTTGGAGTAATAAATACTCCATATTATTACTGGAGTAATAATACTCCATATTCAGTTTAATCCATATTTGGACCTGCTGATGGATTTTGGGCATTCACTATCATCCATGTTCCCTATAATTGTTATGCAAGCAGATCCCTTAGGCCTTTCTGTAGTGTCCACTAGGTGAAATAGATCTGTCAATCTTTGATTAATAGTTAAGTGAAAACCATTTGCAATAACCAGGGACCTTTTAACTCAAAACACAAACAAATCACCAAAACATAACAAATCCACTGCCATTGGGTTTATTGAGACTCATAGTGGCTCATAGGATTTCCAAGGCAGTAAATCTGTATGAGAACAGACAGCTAGCTTGTTTTTTCTCCTCTGAGCTCTTCATATTTTTTTTTTTTTGGCCCCCCCCCCCCCCCCGCACCCAGTGGTACCTGCCTCTTCATACTCTTAGATTTGATTGAGGACTCCAAAGAGTTTTGGTTTATATTACATTTATCCTATAAAAATTAAAATAAAAGATTTGGTATTTTTATTAAAATGGGAGGATTTAAAAATCGGAGCAAACCATTATATACTAACATAAACAACATTGTTTTGATGAAAAATAACTATTTTCCCAAACAGGATATTTAGCAAAAAGAGTGGCATTGTTTTACATCTTTGCATGTTTCATTTTTGCTTAGCTTAATGGAAGACAGCTGGATTTTGAGATCTGCTTTCTGTATTATTTGGCAATCTGTTGTTTTGATTGATGCACAAATAAGTAGTTGGAAAGGGAGCATTTCCATAGCCTTTTTAGAAGAGTGTGAATATTCTTGGGTACTCTACCCGAATTTGTTAAGGGGGAGTTTTTTTTTTGTGTGTGTGGCATCACTGCCCTGGTGGGCGTAGGAAGCCCAGCCTTGCTCCTGGGAAGCTGCTGCTGCATTTGAACTGTCAACCCTGTGGGCCGCAGTCCCGCACACAACCACTAGGCCACCAGGGCTCAGCCTAAGTGGGTGTTTTAAAGGTTTGGGGCAATGTGAAATCTGAAATTAGATTAATGAAATTTTCATTTCTTACTATCTTAAAAATTCATTATTTTGCCATTTTGTTTGTTTGTTTTTCCCAGTGATTTTATTGGGGCTCTTACAGCTTTTATAACATTCCATATATCATTTGTATTAATTTACCTTTTATTTTTAATGGTTCATTCAGGGTTTTGTAATGGTACTTTAGAAATATTGATTCATTGAATTATGCATATATTCTTAAATATTGAACTATTAGGCATATTTAAAGCAAAACAAAACAAAGCCCAAACATTTCATAATAATTAGGAAAGTCTTTAAATGAGTGGAAGTTAAAAGTTTTCAAACTTTTGAATTTTCTACTTAAAAGTTCACATGTGAATAATTAACCCCCTTTGGAGCAGGAAGGAATGGACTTACAGACTTGTAAACTTGCTTAGTTTTCTTTTAAAAAGAAATGAAAGTTCTGCTAGATTCCTAAACCTAATCATAGTTTGTCGTTGTTCCTGCCGGTCCAAATGCTGTTTCATGAAAAATTAACTAATTTAGCTCATAAATCAAGTTAATTGCACAAGTGCTTTTTCTCAAAATTGCTATTCACATAGAACATTTTTAAAAACATGTACTGATGAAGTGAGACTTAATAAAATTATTTTTTACTGCTTCATTAAAGATAGTCTGAAGTGAAACATACATTTAAGAGGGAAATTTGAAAGAAGAAAAAAGGGAAATCTGGGAATGTGTGGTGATACTAGTTACTTAGTATAGGGTGATACCACTGCTATTATTTGTGCTAAGGCACCAGTGTGCAGTTCTATTCACCACTGCTTTGCACCAATCAGTACATAATCCCATTATATAGGGAAAAGGCAAATGGCATTTTATATAAAATGAAAATAATTTATACCTCAGGGGTCCTTTAAAAGTGTCTCAGGTGGGCTGAGCCCCGGTGGCGTAAGTGGTTGAGTGCGGAACTGCAGCCCGCAGGCTTGGCGGTTCAAATCCAGCGGCGGCTGGGTAGCGCCTACGACCACCAGAGGCAGTGATGCCCACAAAAAACAAAAAACAACAAAAAACAAAAGTGTCTCAGGGATTGTCAGGTGGTATGGCCACCCCGCTCTTCTGGACCGCAGCTTGAGGACTTAGGTGAACGTTGAGCTTTATGGAGCTTTTGCCTTTGTTCTTTGGTTTGGTGAATACTCTGTGACTTGATCCTTTAGCTCACTTATATGGTCTTCAGGATTTTGTTCCGTTTTTCAATTGTTTTATATATTTTTTTCTGTTTTTTTTTTTTTTTTTTTTGCATCACCGCCTCTGGTGGTTGTGGGCCGCTCCTGAGAGCTGCTGCTGGATTTGAACCGCCAAGCCCGCTGGCTGCAGTTCCGCACTCAACCACTTAGGCCACCGGGGCTCATCCCATGTTTTGTTATATTTTTAAGAATTCTTTTTCAAACAATCTGTGGTTTGGACAAACGTTTTCAGAGCACAACAGTGTCCCATTGTGCAGGGACATGCATTTAGCTATGTGATATTAGTTGCAGTTCCCCTTAGTGTAGCAGCATTCTTCTCACACCCTACAACCCCCCAGCTCCACCCCTTTCTTTGTTTTTGTAATCCAGCCTTTCTGCCCCTTCCTACCTGTGAACTTTGTGTGATTGATAGTTCTTAGGAACACCCTTCTTTCGGGTCTTCCTGTTTATATTCTAAATTCTTCCTGACTGAAGGTGATCCCTGGGAGGGGGCCAGTGCCAACTTCAAGAGTTCCTCAAGGACCTAGTCTTTGGTTTCACCAGTCTCTGTCAGATCAGTAAGTCTGAGGTGTGTGTGTGTGTGTGTGTGTGTGTGTGTGTGTGCGATTTTGAATTTTATTCTATGTTTTTCTTACAGCTGGAGCCAGCCACTTTAGCAAGGACTTGGGCAGCTGTTCTACTTACTCTTTTTGGAGATCCCACTTTATGCTCGCTTTGGGCATCTGGTTCTTTTCTTGTTAATACAACTGAATACAGTCTGCTTTTGGTCTCTAGAAATACTCTCTGTTCTTCTGTAGGTACACTCCCCCCATTTTTCATGACTGATAGATATTGTAATTATTTTTCATATTCTAAAGTCTGAAATGATTATGAAACATACAGAAAAGCTGGTGCTTGCTATACACATTTGTTTTTTTGTTCTTGAACTGTTAGACAACGCCAACCTGAATCACTTATATTAAGCTTTTATTTTTTTCTGTAAGTACTTTGTCCTATAGAACAGATCTCTCATGACTATCAAAATTAAAATGTGAACATGAACACATTACCACACCTTCATCTGTGACCTTATTCAGGTCTCCCCCCTCCTCAATTCAGGTTTTACCAGTTGTTCCAGTGATATCTTTGAGAGCAAAAGTATTCAGTTCGAAATCATAAGTCATATTTAGTTGTCAGGTCACATTAGACTCCTTCCATTTTAGAATACTTTTAATTCTTTTTTAAAAACAATATATTTGAAGATTATTTTCAAGCTATGTTGGAAGCCCCTCAGGTTCCCCCTTACCACGGGCCTTTTTTTTTTTTTTTTTTGCATCACTGCCTCTGGTGGTCGTGGGAGCTACCCAGCGCTGCTCCTGAGAACCGCTGCTGGATTTGAACCGCCAAGCCCACAGTCCCGCACTCAACCACTTACATCACCACCACGCTTACCAAGGGCCTTTTATAAACAAAAAGTGCATATTTGTTTTTCTACTATTGTAAACTATTAACCACACCATTCAGCAAGATATCAGACATGGAAAAGTGAACAACTTTCATTAATGAAAATATAAGCAGATGAGATAAATGCCTCATATATATATTCATGCTATTTCAACAGTAAGCTGTATATTTCACAAATAGCATAGCAGCTCAAACACAAATGCCAGTGGCATAATGATAAAGTTTGGCTTTTTTTTCCCCCCCCTTCCACAATTATCTTTTTAGTCAGTAATGATAGGCTTAGTATTTCATTCTCTTCATGGCATTCTGTTCAGGTGAGAGACTATAAATTTGGCTCATTACTTATGTTGTTTGTTTTGATTATGTGATGATGTTTCTGTCAGGCTTTTCCATTACCAAAGTACTTTTCCCCACTTGTAATTAATAAATGTTGTGGGGAGGTCGTTTGAAACTGTAAAATATTCTGCTGTTTGGCAAATAAACATTTTGAATTTTTCATTTGTTTACATCTATGTGGGCTCCTGGCTTCCTATTACATCCAGAGACTTAGAAACAATTATTATTAATTTGATGCTGAAATTCTTACTTAGCTAGTGAGAATCCCTCCGGCTTGACTTTGCTATTTTCTTCTTGAGAATGCAGTCTCTTCCATTTTTTGAACATTTTCTTGTTTTCTACAACAATAAAATGTTCCTGAAAAAAAAAAAAGTTCTTGTTTTAGGAGAAATGATACTTAGAAGTCAAGATCTAGTAAATTGCATGGGTTTATTGCTCTTGGGATGATGTGTTCCCAAGTAGCTTTAGTTTTCAGAGCCAGGCATATAAGGGGACTTAAAGATGTTTATGGAACAATTCCATAATCCTTTAGTTTCATTTTTTCATGAACTTTATAAACATACATACCCTTCCCCATATTTACAGTTGAAAGCCAGGAGTTCATAGTAGTGTATCCAATTCTAATCCAGCACCACATGGTTCATTCTTGTTTTTTTCCTTTTCTATATTTGTAACTCATCTCTGATGAGGGTAATTATTTTTGTTTCGACACTTTTTTTAGGAGGTGAAGTAACATTTGTCCACTTGTGTTAGTCTGGGTTGACTAGAGAAACAAATTCATAGAGCACTTCATGTGTATAAGAAAGAGGTTTATATACAAGAGCAATTGAATATTGAGAAACGTTCTAGCCTAGCACAGATCAAGTGCATAGTCCAATATTAGCTACTATGTCTGATACCAATTTATAAAATCCTCTTCAGACTCAACAGAACACATGCAATGATGTCAAATGCAGGAAGATCACAGGCCAGTGGGTGGGAAATCTTGTGCATGTAGTGGTGTTGTAAGCAACTCAGAGTAAAGAGGGGCCTCTCCGTGACTCTCCAGCTCAGGGCACTGTGTCTTCCAGGGAATCTGAATGTATCCCACCTCCAAAGAGCTATTTATCTCCTTAGCACTTCCAAATGAGGTCATCAAACTGTGACCTGATTGACTGGCTAGCCTCCACCCCTTCAATTGTAAGTTTCAAATTGACAATAGATTATGTAACTACCATATCCAGACGGAATTGGAAGTGTCGAGCAGTCCAACTTCTGAATAAATTCTAAAATAATAAGATGTCTAAAACTTCAAGGGATAAACTGTAGTTCTATGCTAAAATACATTTAGGTGAAATACTTCACTCAGTCATTCCATGGCACTGTGTGAAAGCAGAAGGGGCTTGGTGGTGTAATGGGTTACACCTGGTTGTGCTGCTAACCACCAGACCACCAGTTCAAAAATACCAGCTGCTCCTCAGAAAGATGAGGTTTTCTAGTCCAATAAAGTTACGCTCTTGGAAACCCACACAGGCAGTTGTACTCTGTCCTTCGGATCTTTGAGTCAGAATCCACCGATGGCAGTGAGTTTTAGTTTCTTAGTGTGAAAACTGGGAGCCCTGGTGGCACAGTGGACTGCTAACATTTAAACTTTTGGCCGCTAACCAAAAGGTTGGCAGTTCACCAATCAGTGGGAAAATGAGACTTTCCGTTCCCATAAAAATCTATAGCCTCAGAAACCATCAGGAGCAGTTCTTTGTTTGCCCCCACCTCAAGGAGCAGTTCTACTCCGCCCTGTAGGGGGAAGAACCAGTGGGGAATGGGAAAGCTGCCTAGATGCCGGTGACACAGTGGTTTAGTATTTCAATGTTAAGCAAAAGGTCAGCAGTTGGAACCCGCAAGCTCATCTCCAAGCGAGAAAAGACTAGGTAATTGACTTCTTGAAAGATTACAGGCTAGGCAACCCAGTGGCCTTTGGTCCTAGAGGGTCTCTTTGAGTTAGCATTGACTGTGACACCTAACAGGGACAGTGTGAAAGTGGATGGTGAGAATCTAGTGCTTTTTTGTTTATATTGGACAATTTTCTTGTGGCTAGAATGCTGGAGATTAAGTATGAATGCAGTGACTTGGATGCAGCTTTGTTTTCATTATTGAGCGTGTATTGTGTATTTGATCCTGAAATTTGAAGCATATGTCTATATTCTTAGTAACGGTGTCCTTGGAATTTCAGATATCAATTTTGGAATCTTGAGGAATTTATAATTGTATCAGGGCCAGTGCATGAAATCTGTAACTTAAAAATGATTGTTCTTGTCAACCTAGAATACTTTGGTATGGCTTCTCCATCCCTGGAGATTTTGGAAGTGATTTAAGAGGAATGCTGGGATATCCTTTTACAACAAGAGTAGTTTTACTCGTAGTCTTCTAGGAAAAAAAAAAGATAAGGATCTTGACTGCAGCAAGTGGATCCTTTGGGTACACATGCTGGTCTCTTGAGGATTTCAAAGTTTCATTTGTATTGAGCCTAACTGCAGAACAGCAGAGACTTTGTATAATGATGTGTTTTGGTTTGTCATGGATATTTGATCACTGGTGTCATGCCCTTTCTGATCTTTTGAAATCCAGTTCTCATGCCAGAAACTCTGGGAGTCATCTTCCTTCTCATCTTGACCTTAGGTATTGAAGTCAATGCTATTTCTATCAATTATGTCTTTAGATATCTGTAAAGTGAGATGAAGGAGCCCTGGTGGCATCGTGGTTCAATGTGTGCCTGCGAAATGATGTTGCTAGTTTGAATCCATGAGTTGCTCTGCTGGAAAAAAGATGAGGCAATATACTTCCTAAAGGCTTATAGCTTTGAAAACCCTTTGGGGCAGTTTGACTCCATTGTCTATGGTCTATAAGTAGACCATTTTGTTTTTTAAGTAGACTGAGATATTTTTGGGTAGAATAGGACACCTTTTGATTGAGAGGACTAAAGCAATTACTTCTAATTTCTTTTATGATTGATTCTGAAATTGAAATATAGAAATATAAAAATAGAAAATGAAACGTCACTATAATTCTGTCTCCTAGAGATATTCCTATCACTGTATTCTGAGCACATTCATATGCTTGTATTTCTAACATCATTATATACATGTATAAGTGTTCACATACACAGGTATGTGCCACTTACTGTCCATTTAGACAATATTTGACCATTGTATTTGTGGTCTCATACAGTGTTCTACTCTCCATGGTATTATTTTCCCCTTAACCTCAAATCCTGACTTCTGCAGCATCGTACCTTGGGTAGGATATAGACTAGTGAAGGAGAAACAGGACAGATCTCTTACTGTAGGCACTCAAGCTTTGTCCAAAAGTAGGCTAGCAGGAAGAACAACAGATGAGGCTGGGTGCAGCCACTACAATCCCCCCTCATTCACCTTCATTCTCTCTACCCCAACTCTGCTGCCTATTTTTCTAGCCTCTACTACCAGCAGTAATATATATGAAGACAACCAGAAATGAGTTCACAAGGTTTCAATAGTTGTTTGCACAATGTCCGAAACATGATGCCCCATTTCACAGAATGTATAGTGGATCACAGTTATGTGATGCTTAACTTGCAGATGATATCCATAACACTTGTTGTTGGGTGCCATTGAGTCATTTCTGACTTAAGAGTGATCCTGTTTACATTGCCCATTCCTATATCATCTTCACAATTGCTGTTACGTTTGAGTTTATCAATGTAGCCGTAGTCCATCTTGTTGACATTTTTCCTCCTCTTCTCTGACTCTCTGCCAAGCATGACATCCTTTTCTAGGGTCTGATCTCTCCAGAAAACATAGCCAAAAATATCGAAAATCTTACTCTCCTAGCTGCAAAGCAGCAGTCTGGTTATACTTCCTTGAAGCAAGATTTGACTGTTCTTCTGGCAGTCCATGATACTTTTTAATATTCACCAGCACCATACTTAGTTCAAAACACCAATTCTTTTTCAGTCTTACTTAAGCATGATCTGCCTCTCACATGCATTTGAGGCATCTGAAAATACCATGGGGTTGGATCAGGCAGGTGTACCTTGTTCCTCAGCGTCACATCTTTGCTCATTAATACTTCAAAAGAGGGCATATGCAGCAAATTTGCCTAGTGCAATATGTCTTTTTTTTTTTTTTTTACTGTTGCTTCCATGAGCATGAATAGTGGATCCAAGTAAAACTAAATCCTTTGACAACTTCATTTGTGAAGATTTATGTTTTCTTTATAATGAGTTGCAATCCCCACTGAAGGTTGTAGGTTTTGGTCTTATCAGTAAATATTTCAAGTTCCCTTTACTTTCAGTAAGCTAGATTGTGTCATCTGGATATTGGAGATGGTTATTATGTCTTCCTTCCAGTCTGACGCTGTATTCCTATACTTAAACATCCCTGATTATTGCTTAACTTATGGACTGAATAAGTGTGATGAAAGAAAATAATTATTTAGAGGTACAAAAGAGACCCCAAATCTCAAATAGAGTTTAAGGGGATCATTAAGTCTTGAAACAAGACAAAGAGGAAGAGCCATCATCCATTGAGGAAGACCATTAACATGAGCTCCCAATGGCATCTAAGGGTTTGCTGAGATGCAGAGCTTTAAAAATGCCATGAGTGGGAGAAAGAAATTGTTACAGAATTATTGACAGCAGAGATCACTACATCAAAGTTATAGATTGGATTTAGTGGGACAAGTACATTATGTTAGAAGAGCTTATAAAATTGATCCGGGACCTCTGACCAAGTCAGTCAGCTTATGACTCAGGACACGAGTAAGGTGATAGCATCAAAGACATATGCAGACAAGCCATCAAGTCCGTTCTCACTCATGGCATACCCTGTAGAGGAGGGTAGAATTACCCCTGTGGCTTTCCAAGATTGCCTCTTTAAGGAAGTAGAAAGCCTCATTTTTCTACTAAAGCTGCTGTTGGTTTCGAATTGCTGACCTTGTGGTTAGCAGCCCAACTTGCAACCACTAAGCTATCAATTAGGAAAAAGAGAGCAAAGAAAGAACAGAAGATGGACGTTCATTTCCACCAAGGGGCTTCCATTTAATCATATACCCCGGGGTTTGCTTTTTTTCAGTTTATAAGTTACATTGGCCTTGATCTTTTCCTTTCTTGTAACATTTTTTTAAATTAAAAGATCATTTTATTGGAGTCTCTTACAACTCTTAGAACAACTCCATACAGCATTTGTGTCAAGCGTGTGGTACATGTGTTGCCATCACATGTGTTTGCTCTCTCTGTTACATCTGGCTGTGGAAATAGTAAGGGCAGAAGAAAATTTACTAAGCTCTTGAGTATTTATTAGAGAAGCAGAAATGCTTGCATTGAATCTTCTTTTTTTCCCCAATGAATTTATTGGGGGCTCTTACAGCTCTTATAACATTCGATACATCATTTGTATCAAGCACATTTGTACACGTTGCCATCTTCATTTCCAAATATTTTCCACTTGATCCCTTGGTATAAGCTCCTCCCCCCCCCTCTTTTTTTTTAAGAATCATTTTATTGGGGGAATCATTTTTTTTGGGGGGGCATCACTGCCCTCTGGTGGGAGTAGGAGGCCCAGCCTTGCTCCTTGAGAGCTTCTGCTGGATTTGAACTGCCAACCCAGTGGGCTGCAGTCCCACACACAACCAATATGCCACCGGGGCTCAGCCTGGATTGAATCTTTATAAAGCTAGATCCTTCTACTTTTCTTCTACCTTTTAACAGTGTCTTCATTGATATAAGAATGCTTTCTTGAACTTTATTGTTCTTTAGCTGCTTTCTGATATCTGATCCCATTGACACCTCATGATCATGGAGACTGGTGTGCTTCTCCCCTGTGGGTTTTGTTTCTTCTGAGCTAACTGGCCGCTTGTTTATCTTCAAGCCTTTAAGACCACAGATGCTGTATCTTTTGATAGCTGGGCACCATCAGCTTTCGTCACCATATTTGCTTATGTACCCACCTTAGCTGCTTTCCGATTAAGCTCCGAAAAATACTAATTATAAACATCTTCCTTGAACTGCTTAGTGTAAACTCATTGCTATTGAGTCAAATCAGATTCATAACACTCCTATAGGACAGATTACAAGTCTTTCTCCCATGGAGTGCTGGTGGGTTTTTATTAGCAGCTGAACAATTAACCCTACTGTGCCCTTATATGAGGGGCCTTGAAAAAGTTTGTGGAAAAGTTATATTAATCTTTAATTCAATTTTACCAGGAACTTTTAAAGCTCCCTCTTAAAAGTTTGATGCGTAGATATGCAACACTTGTGCATGTCATTAAATGCCCACTATTTAGATGCCTTATTTAATTACAATAAACTCACTACATATGCATACAGTAAATTAGATGTTGCCTTAAGGTTCTCTGCCTGTATGCATACCTCAGGGTTTACTTCTTGTCAGTTTATAAGTTACATTGGCCTTGATCTTTCCTTTCTTGTAAGGGTTTTTTAAATTAAAAGATGATTTTATTGGGGTCTCTTACAACTCTTTTAACACTCCATATAGCATTTACATCAAGTGTATATGTACATGTGTTGCCTTCATTATTTTCTAGACATTTGCTTTCTGTTGAGCCCTGGATATCAGCTGCTCTCTCTTCCCTTCCTCCCACCTCCTTGTAACATTTTATAAGTACTACATGTTACCCACTTGTGCCCCTGGAGCTCCTCCTTGTAACATTTTAAAAAGATTAATTTGATATTAATGAAAGATGTGCTCCCCAGAATGCTAATATTTTCTTTTTAGTCGATGGATTTTGTCACTGGAAATGACTAGGAATAATAGAGTCTAAGTAAATCTACCTCATTTTTATTTTATTTTATATTACTAGAAAATTGTTAATGTAATACAGGAAGTGAAAACCCTGGTGGTCATTTGTTTGTTTATGACAGAAGTGAGATTAGAAATATAAGCCTAAGTTTCCTGACTATTAATGTTTCTCTTTACTTAATCATTTTCTTAAGTATATTTTGAGGTGTAGTTTCCAAACTCAACTACCATCGAGTTGTCTCTGACTTACAGGGTCCCTCCAGGACAAAGTAGAATTGCCTCCGTGAGTTTCTGAGGCTGGAAATCTTTGCAAACGTAGAAAGCCTTATCTTTCTCTTGAGTTGTGGCTGGTAGTTTTGCACTGCAGACCTTTCTGTGAAGCAGTCCAACTTGTAGCCAGCTATACCATATCACTTGGGCTCCTATAGTTTCCTTAAGGTAATGCTATTCCATAGATTTTTAAAGTAGATCTGATAGAAAAAATAGAGTTATTAATTTCAAAGAAACATGGAAATCCAGAGTTCATGCAACCTAAAGTTTTTTTATAGGTCTGTTTATTGTAAGTGATTGTTTTTAACTTTAGACACAGCAGGAATAAAGTTCGATTTACAGAAAATGCTAACATCAATCTTTGAGCAAAGAAATTTAGGATATAAAGATAGGTCCTTACAAAACCAAATTCACTGCCATAACTCATAGTGACCTCATAGGACAGCGTAGAACAGCCCCTGTGAGGGTCCAAGACTGTAACAGGAATAGAAAACTTCCTCTGTCTCTAAGTAGTATGTAATTTTGATAAATGATCTCATCTTTATTTTTACTGACATATATCAAAATAATGTAATATAAATGTCAAGATGTTAAAATTACTTGAATATGTGAACCCTTTAAAATGTTTTTGATAATTTATGTCCATAGCTTCTGGAAAATTAGAAATTGGAATATTGGTCTGTTTTATATATGATTATTGCAGGTGTTTGTAGATGAAAGTGGAAGAACTTTATTCACTGGATTTCTCATAGTCAGGGTTCACGCATAGAAAGGAACTTCACAAAGTTTCTTTGAAAAACTCTTTAGTCTTTTAAACCTATCTAATGAAGCTTTTGAAGCCCCCGTACAGAGTTGGTCAGGACCACTGATAATGTAATGGGCTATGCATTTGACTGCTAACCAGTTCAAATCCAGCAGCTGCTCTTCTAGAGAAGACCAGCTTTTTTGCTCCCTTAAAGATTTACAGCCTTGAAAACTCACTGGGGCTATATTTTACTCTTCTGTCCTGCAGGATCACTGTGAGTTGGAAACAGCCAATGGCAGTGAGTTAGGTTTGTAGCTGTGAATGACCATCGCTTGGTTTGGTTTTTATAGTTCCCTAATTCCTACTGGGCTTTTTAATGCATTCTATCATCTATTATACCACAGTGAATATCCTTGTTTCCACAAAAAACATTTAATGGTTTTCCTCTTCAATGCTCCAAATGGATAATTTCTCTACCACCATAGAACAGGTTTCTGGGGCTGAGGCCCAGTGGCATAATTGGTCGAGAGTGCAGGACTGCGGCCCGTAGGCTTGGCGGTTCAAATCCAGCGGCAGCTCTCAGAAGCAGCACTGGGTAGTGCCCACGACCACGAGAGGGCAGTGATTGCCCCCCACCCCCCAAGAAAACAAGAACAGGTTTCTGATCTGAAACTACTCAGACACTCTGGAACACAGACCTGGAAATTTGCCTTTCAAAGGTCACAACCTTGAAAATCCTATTTTTCACTATTTGTTTTTTCTACTTTACACACATGAGGTTACCAGGAATCAGAATCCACTTTATGATAACTAGCTATATTATAAATATTTTGGGGAACCAAATTTCTTATTATTAGAGAAAATAGATAAAATTCTATCTAGGACCTAGATAAAATTTTAATTTTAATAAAAGTAAAATTTTACTCTTAGCAAGGGTATTTTTGGTTTGTTCCTGGGCTTCAGAACTCCCAAAAATAAATAAGTAAAATAAAGGTACTTTGTGGAATAAAATACCTTTAAAATATTAAAGTATTTTACTACAACATTTTAATGTAAAATAGAAACATTTATATAAAACATTTTATATAATTTTATTAAAGGACAAAATACTTTAAAAGAATAATATACTTTTTAATACAAGTACTTATAGAATTTTACTTTTAATAAAAGCAAAATTAGAAATTCTAGCATTCATCTCTTCATTCCTGAATTTATATGTATCAGCATAGACACTTCTTTGGAATTCTTTTTCTCCCTTCTCAATGCCTCTCCCTGTGTCACCATCCTTTTCTTTTGAGTTCTATACTGAAATTTGTTAATTGATTAATCATTTCTCCTTTTGCTTACCATCTTACACAATTCAATATACCTATTCACATAAAATTTTTATTTAATCCTGTGGAATGGAATTATACAATCATCAGTGCTATTAGTTCCCTCTCTCCCTCTTCTCTTTCCTATACTCCCTACAAACCATTACTCCTGTTAGTCTTTGAAAGGTTATCTATCTGGACTCTATTGTATTGAAAGGTGTTAAATATACAAGTGAACACACACAAAATCTAACAAACTTAATGACGTAAAAAATGTAAAAACTATAATAGAAGTATTAAAGAACTAGAGGATAGTTCTGTGGTTCTTCATTGCCATGCTACACCCTGGATTTATCATCCCTTCCCCATGACCCTTCTGAAAGGGTCTGTCCATTTATCTTGCAGGTGAGTTTTGGGTCTCCACTACATCCACGCTCCTTCACATCTGTTGGCTTATTTTTGAACTTCTGATACTTCTGTTGGCTCCTCATAATTGCAGAGGCTGGTGTGCTGCTTCCATGTGGGTTTTTACTTTCCTGCTAAATGGTCACTTGTTTAACTACAAGTCTTTTAAGACTCCAGACACTGTATCTTTTCATAGGGCACCATCAGCTTTCCTCACTACATTTGCTTATGCACCCATTTTGTCTTCAGTGACTGTGCCAGGAAAGTGAGTATCACATTATTAGAACGAACCATTCTTGTACCTGAGGTAAGATTTAAGTAGAAGCCCAAAGTCCATCTGTTTTCTTGGTTGTCTTTGCATGTACTGTATACACTCGTGTAGAAACCGAGTTTTTCAGCACATTTTTGATGCAGTTTTTGTGGTAAACTTAGGTGCCTCGGCAGATATTTGGTTTGGCTTATACTCGAGTATACAGGTATATACATATAACAAGCCTATGCTTATATATTTATTTTTTCTCCCCCCCCCTTTTACTCCACTATTATGTTACCCATCAATTCACCTTTCCATAATTCCTCTCAGATACAGTTTGATTGAGTATATAGTATATATTTATATATTTTTTCTTTACATTTTTTCTTCTCTCTCTCTCTCTCTCTCTCTCTCTCTCTATTTTCTTCACATCACTGCCCTGGTGGGAGTAGGAAGCCCAGCCTTGCTCCTGGAGAGCTGCTGCTGGATTTGAACTGCCAACCCTGTGGGCCACAGTCCCGCACACAACCATGGCGCCACCAGGACTCGGCTTCTTTCCATTTTTTACCCTTCTACCTCACTAATGTGCTAGCCATCATTCACCTTTCAGTAATTTCTCTTAGATACAATTGATTGATCAGCACAACCAGAAAAGCTACACTCTACTCCTCATCAATTTTAGAATGATCAATTTTTTTATTCCCCTTTACCTGTCATTGTTAGCTCCTCTCCCATATCCTCTAGGAAACATTGGTCCAGGCACTGTCTCCATAAGATTGCCTATCCTGCATATCTTGTATAGATAAACACCGAACAAACAAAAAACCATACAGTCACAATTCCAGGGATCCTGACATAGAACAGATGCATAGCTGTCTGTTAAGAAGGGAGAAGAGCATATTTTATTTTATTTTATTATTTATTTATTTAGTTTGTTTTTGTTTTTTGGGCATCACTGCCCTCTCGTGGGAGTGGGAGGCCCAGCCTTGCTGCTGCTGGATTTGAACCACCAAGCCAATGGAGTGGAGAAGAGTATATTTTAAACCATCAGCCCAGTTCCCTTTTCTTTGAAGGCTTCATATCCCGTGTCCTGCTTACCTAACAACATAAGTACTCTTTTAATTTTAAGCATCCGTGTCCTAAAAGCCCCCATTACTATTCTGGCAGTCAAGGATAAAGCAATCTAGTGCCTGTTACAACCAGGCCCCCTCCCCCTTTTCATCTTTAGACATTCAGTGTGAGTACTCCTTGCGAGTAATCCTCAACCAGTTCAGATGGGTGCCAAGTGCTGTCATTGTTCACTCCCCAGTCAGAAGTCAATGCTTGAGATTCTTTGGGGACATCTTGGCTTCACTCCTGTCACTGGTCAGTTCTGCTCACCTCTTGATGTGTCCGCATGTGTGTGGGTCAGACCAGCTTCTCCTGCCACCCCCACCCCCCACTTTTATCTTCAGCATTGTCTTCTGTAGTGCTGTCATCTGGGTAGAGGGCAATTGCATCTTGAGCTGAGGCTGGCCGTGCAGGCATCTCTAGGAATGAACTGCTCCAAGCAGGGACATCACCCTCAAGGATTGTGTGCCACCATCCTTTTTAACCAACCTCCCTCTTACTTACTGGGAAGGTAAATGACTTAACAGGAGGGTAGATACATATTAATGTGGGTGAAGTGTAATTAAGTGTTTTATTCTAAGATGACTGTAGATTCACGTGATAATTTAAGAAATCTATAGAGACTGTAATTATCTTTTACCGAGTTTCCCCCCAATGGTTTAACATTTTGCAGTTTTTAAAAGCAATACTGGGAAGAGGATGATAAATTACTGTAGTCAAGATAAAGGATAGTTTCATCACCACAAGGACTCTTTTTGTCATCTTTTTAAAAAACAAAATATTTTACCGTTTTAGTTACCAGTGTGCACAGCAAATTTGAAAACCAAACTTCCTGGGTTAGAACCGCCTCTGGGTTTTATACATTTACATGTTGCCCACCTATGTTACTTATCTTCCTCACTGGTGTGTAAATTCAATTCCCATATAAGGACTGTAGTTGCATTGGACAGCTCAAGTTCTTTTGGCCCAGAATACAGTGGGTCTGAAAAGTCAGAAGTCATATACTTTTGGAATGTTAATTATATTTTCAGGAAATTACCTTCAAAGTGTTTTTCTTCCATTTTCAGAAATGGAAGACATTAAATTAAAAGTACTAGCTTGTACCATTAGTTTGGAAAAAACACTGTTTTTTTTTTTTGTTTTTTTGTTTTTTGTTTTTTGGCATCACTGCTCTCCGGTGGTGGGAGTAGGAGGTGGGAGTAGGAGGTGCTGGAATTGAACCTCCGTTCCAGTGGGCCGCAGCCCCACGCACACAACCACTACGCCACCGGGGCTCAGCCCAAAAACACTGTTAATAACACTAATAACTACCTTTTCACTGCTGCCCAGCCACTTCTTCCTTGTAGTACCTGTTAGAGTAGAGTTGATCTTACCTTACAGGATTTCCATTGCTGTACATCTTTTTTTCTTTTATATAAATAATTTTATTGGGGGCTCATACAATTCCCATAACGATCCATACATACATCAATTGTATGCAGGCCACATTTGCACACTTGTTGCTATCATCACTCTCAAAACATCCTCCCTCCACTTAGGCCCCCACTACCAGCTCCCCACATTTCCTCACCCTGCCACCTCTCCCATGAACCCTTACTAATTTACAAACTGTTATTACTTTTTCATATCATCCACTCTCCAATGTGTCCCTTCACTCACTTCCTTGCTGTCTGTACCCCAAAGAGGAGGTTATATGTAGATCCCTGAAATTGGTTCCCTTTCTATTCCACCATCCATCCCTCCATCCTTCCAGTATCACCACTCCCCCCACTGGTCCCAAGGTATCATCTGTCATAAATTCCCCATCTTTCTGACTCCAGTGTACATTCCCTGGTCTAGTTGGATTTGGTTTTTTTCTTGGGGGGGTGGGCATCATTGCCCTTTGGTGGTCGTGGGAGCTACGGTTTAGCTGGGTTTGTCTGGTAGAATTGGGATCATGATAGTCAAGACTTTACATCTTTGTGAAAGAAGGGCAACCCTCTTTTTTCTTTCTTGCAGTATCTGGTACATTTGAGTTGCTGACCTTTTGGTTAGCAGCTCCATGGAAGCCCTGCAAGCCCTCCTTATAGATAGACTAACAAAACCCCAACAAATAGGTCTTCAGGTCCATTCTGACTCATAATGACCCTGTAGAGGGTTTCCAAGACTAAAAATAGTTGCATAAGTGGGCAGCCTCATTTTTCTTCTACAAAGTTGCTGGTGGGTTTGAATCATGAGCTGTGGCAGCTCAGTGGCTAATACACAACACTACATTAATATACTAAAGGGGATCCCTAAAATCTGGAAACACAAGGTAAATATAGTAGCTGATATTAACAGTTGGATCTATTTTTGTATTACAGTTGGACCTATTTTAAATACACCAAACTTCCCTTGAAAAGTTTATAAGGGTTGAATATATAGAGAGCTTACAGTTTGAAAATGTCACAAAATAACTCTCCCATTGTGTGTGTGTGTGTGTGTGTGTTTATTTTGGACTTTTCAAACACTATATTTGTGTTCATTTATAGCTCATGCTGGAACTGAATTCACCCCTTTGGCTCAATTTTTAGTAAAATAATAGGTTTATATAGGGAATAGCACACACACACACACACACACACACACACACACACACCTACCTTAGAATCAACCATCTGAGTTTAAAAAGGCAGCATTTTACTCAAGTACAAAATTCAAATGGTTATAAAAGAGTGGAAACGAAGTAGGAAGTGGTAATACATTGAAGAGGTTGCAGTGGATGAGATGAAACAAAATGTATGCATTATTGAATGTGAAATTGACCTGCTCTGTAAACCTTTATTCAGTTCACAATAAAAAAGTGAAAAAAACAAACAAAAGCATTGTCTGATAAACGCTTACATAAAATATACCAAACAGTGCCAGTGAGTTGATGCTTACTGTTTTTTGTTTGTTTGTTTTGGCATCACTGCCCTGATGGGAGTAGGAAGCCCAGCCTTGCTCCTGGAGAACTGCTGCTGGATTTGAATCACCAACCCTGTGGGCCGAAGTCCCGCACACAATCATAATGCCACTGGAGCTCAGCCCCGATGCTTACTCTTGTCAAACAGGTCAGAACTGCCTCTGTGGGTTTCTGTAGCTGTAACTTAATTTTTTTTTTTTTTTGAGATTGTAGCTCTTTATGGAAGTAGGAAACTTTCTCCCTCCAAGTGGCTGGTTGTTTGGAACTACTAGCAGTTTGAACCACCAGTCACTTGATGGGAGAAAGATGGGACTTTTTACTCAATCCAGTCTTAGAAACTAACAGGGGCAGTTCTACCCTGTCTTATAAGGTTGCCTCGGGTCAGATTTTACTCGACGGCAGTGAGTTTGTACCTAAAATATATTATTTAAATACTTTATTTAATATTTTATGTAAGCCATGCTCACCCTTACCTTTGTGTGGCCAGGGGCAGAAGTTCAAATACAAGGTCATATGTCAGATTTTTCTAATTTATTTGTGAGCATCACTGCCCCCTGGTGGGAGTAGGACGCCCAGCCTTGCTCCTGGAGAGCTGCTGCTGGATTTGAACCACCAACCCTGTGGGCCACAGTCCTGCACATAAACGCTATGCCACTGGGACTCAGTCCCTTGATTTTTCTAATTTAAAAACTCTAAATTACTCACTTTAAATCAAACCAAATAAAAAACATACTTAATATGCCTTTCCCTCTGATCTTTAAACATATAGCTAATTATGTCTTGGGAACCATTTATTTGATGGTTTGCCTGGTGCTGCATGACAACCTACCTACCCTGTGACTTCTGAACCATAGCCCTTCCTGCTTCTCGTTACCACAATTGAGAGAACTTATGCACACCTTTGAGAATGCTGGTGCTACATATGTTTTTCTGTTCATACTTACTATAAATGAGTGCCTGTTTTCACCTTTTAGGCACCGAGGTACACATACTAATGGATGGTTTTTCTTTTGGGAGGACTGTTTGGTGAAAGAGGCTATAAACTAAGTCAAGACCAATTGGTCAGAACATTGAGACTTGGTGGTATAATGAATTGCTCTACTGGAGAGAGTTACCATCTCTGAAACCCAGATGCAGTTCTCTGCCCTATATCCTATAGGGTTTCTTTGAGTTCAAGTTGACTTGATGACAGTGAGGTTTATTTTCATAGGTCAACATGGTGAGCCCTGATGGTATAGTGATTAAAGTGTGCCCAGCTGTCAATCAAAAGCTCATTGTTTGTAACCTTGCTCTGTTAGAGAAAGATGCAGGTAGTCTGCTTCTCTAAAGATTTATTGACATAGAAATCCTCCCAGGGCCATCACTACTCTGTCTTGTAGGACTTGCTATGAGATAGTCTCGACTTCACATGTATGTGGGGTTAGTTTTAAGCTTTGGTGCACAGAGATGATTTAAAATTCAAGGCAGTATGTGTTCACCATGAATAAATCCCCTCAGTTTCGAAGACTCTGTTGCACTGCCAGGCATTATAGTGGGGCCCTCAAAAGCAAGAGCCTCAGGGTGGGGCCAGTAGGTCTAAGGGGAAGGGGGAATCTTGTTGCTGCAACCTCTTCTTCTCTGAAATTAGTTGGGTTTCAATGCTTATTTCATTCCTGGCCCCACTCTTCTCTAGCTCCTTCAGCACTGGACTCCCTTTCTCTGCTCCCTCATGTAATTCCTTCTCCCACTTGCTCTCTCTCCATGTGGATGACCTGACTTGGCGGAGGTGAACATGCTACCTTGAAATGTGTCTGACCCTTCCTTCTTCCCTTCCTTCCTTCCTTCCGTCCGTCCTTCCTTCCTTCCTTTTTCTTTCTTTCTCATGCTCTCTATAACATCACTATAATAAATATCACCGTAAAAAAGATATCATTCCATATTTCAGTCACATCAAACAGAATTGTACAATTGCTACCAGTCAGTTTCCAATTGTTCTTTTTCTGCATGGACTTCATGACATTGTCTCGTTTTTACCCCACCACCCAAACCCCTTATTGCTGTCCCTATAGGTTCACCATTCCTGAGTTTCATATACAAAAAAAAAAAAGGAAAAACATCAAGAGAGTAATCTCCGTTGACATAACACTTTTGAGATACAGTCTACTATGAACAATTAAAAACAAAATAATATAAACCCAAAGTACAGAACATTTTGAAAACCATTCTGGTGCAGCGTGCATCAGGGGGGTGGGGTTGGGGGTGGAGATCTACTGGTACAGTATTAACTGTTCAGCTCAGATTTATGCCTTTGATCTTTTATACCCCACTCTCCCAAGTACTCTGTTTAGTGATCCCTTCCCTCCCATTTCTCAATTTTAGATAGGGGAAAGTCTCTGGAGGTTTATTTCCTATGTAATTGCACAAATGAATCAGGTTCCCAATGTCATCCATCGCCTCATAGTTAAGTCTCTGATACTGATCCCTCCTTGGAATTCAAATTGTGTGGATTTCAATCCTTCAGTGACTGATGATGATGAACTTCTTCCATGTGGACGTGGTTGACAATCCTCTTAGATGGCTGCTTGTTTGGAGATAAGTCTATAAGACCCCAGATGATATTTTACCAGATAGCTGGCATCATCTAAATTCTTTCCCACATTTTGCATCCATATCTTCTCTACTTCCTTCCTGAAGGCGAGTATTAAGTAGGACCACGATGTGAGAACTAACTGCCCTAAGCTGGAGCTAAGATTTATTTGTTTATTTCTTTGTAATCATTTTATTGGGGGCTCATACAACTCTAAGCATAATCCATATATCCTTACATGTATCAAGCACATTTGTACATTTGTTGCCATCATCAATCCCCAAACATTTGCTTTCTACCTTAACCTTGGTATTAACTCCTCATTCCCTCCCAACCTCCCCCCCCCCGAACCCTTGCTAACTTATAAATTATTATTATTTTGTCATATCTGACACTGTTCAATGTCTCCCTTCACCCACTTCCCCATTGACCATACACCAGGGAGGAGGTTATATGTAGATCTTTATAATCGGTTCCCCTTTTTACCTCTCCCTCCTGGTATTGCCATTCTCTAAACTGGTCCTGAAGGGATCATTGATACTGGATTCCCTGTTTCCCACTCCTATCTGTGCTAGTGTATATCCTCTGGTCAAGCCAGATTTGCAAGGTAGAGCTGGGATCATGACAAGGGGGTAGGAGGAAGCATTGAAGTAGGGAAGTTTTATGTTTCATCATTGCTACACTATACCTTAACTAGTTTATTTCCTCCCGGCAACCCCTCTGTAAGGAGAAGTCTGTTACCTACAGATGGACTTTGGGTCCCCCACTTGGGCTCCCCCTCATTTACGCTAATAAAATTTCTAGTTCTTTTGCCAGATACCTTTGACTGCCAGATACCTTTGACACCTCTGGTCACACAGACTGGTCTGCTTCTTCCCTGTGGGCTTTGTTGCTTCTGAGCTAGATGGTTGCTTGTTTATCTTCAAGCCTGTAAGACCCTAGAGGCTATATCTTTGATAGTCGGGCACCATCAGTTTTCTTCACTACATTTGCTGATGCACACATTTGTCTTCAGCCATCAGGTTGGGAAGGTGAGCGTCATGGATTTGGAGCTAGCCAAAAGTTCATTCCTAGATCTATACTTTTTCCTTTTAATTTGCTGTAACTTGGAGTTAATACCTATGTCATATCATTCCATACAATTATACATTTGCTTCCATAGTTTGTCTCCAAACATAATTTTCCTTCTGGACTCCTTGACATCATTTTCCCTTTCCTTTGACCCCACCCTTCCTCCTTCCCCAAAACCCTTGTTCTATTTGCTTTGCCTGTAGGCATCCCTGGGATTCATTTACTGAAAAACAGAAAGCAGTAACGTAATTTAAAGAGGGTGAACACCAGTGGCACCACATCTCTGAAATATGAGCAATATATAAAATAGAGTGACCTTCACAGGATTGCTTATAATACCTGCCTTAATACAGCATATAAGGTGTTTATATAGCAAGGACTTGTTTGTCTACCATCCACAGTATACCACTCTTGGTACAGCTGTCTCCCGCTTCTTCAGAAACCAGATATTTTCTGGGTTAGGTCTTCAGGTTACAAGTGTGTCTGAGGTAGATCCAGTTCACCCAATGGAGTTCCCACATGGGGTCTCATCGATGCAAGCCTCTGAAGCTTATTGGGCACCCTGAAGATTTAGGATTCAGTCCCAGGATACCGCCAGGTGCTCTCGTTCAATTTTGCCCTTTTGCTACACACCACCATCTGCTCCCCCACCTAATGTTCCCCTAGACAGCCTCAGCCTTCCCTCCCCTCCCCTCACCTGTGTTCAAAATCGACTCAGTGGTACCTAATAACAGTGACAACATGTTAACTCTATTGCTAAATTCTTTGAGGAAGTAGCAAAATCTTTTCTGAAATTTCTGCACAATTTTCCCACCAGCAGTTCACAAGTGTTGTAATTTCTCCACGTCTTTTCAACAATTGCTATTTTTAGTTTACACAATAGCTGCTCTAGTGGGAGTGAAGTGGTATCGATTTGCCTTTCCCTAATAACTTACAAGATGAGCATCTTTTCATGTGCTTACTTTACATTGTCATTTTTGGCGAACTATCAACCTTTTTGTCTGTTTTTGAAATCGAGTTGGTTTTTAATTGAGTTAACAAATTATTTATTTTAGATATGAGTCCTTGGTTTGCCCATGTTTATCCCATTCTTTAGGCTGCCTTTTACATTCTTGATTGCATCAGTTTTTAATATTGATAAAGTACAACTTTCTTATTTTTCTTTTGCTCAGATTTTTGTTATTTTAGAAAATTAATTGCCAAATTGATAGTCTTGCAGATTTACTTGTTTGTTTTCTTGTAAGAAATTTATGGTCTTTTGTATTTAGATCATAAATATATTTTGAGTTGATTTTCTTAGATGGCTTTAGGGGTCCATATTTTTTCAGATTCTGTTGCCCAAATGCCATTTATTAAAGAGACTATTCTTTCTCTATACTTGAACTCCAGCCTTGTTGAACATCAGTTAATCATTGTTTTTGTTAGGTGTCATTGAGTTAGTTCCAACTTGGAGTGCACCCATGCACTACAGAATGAAGTATTAATGTTTAAAATCATTGCTGCAACTACTATATCAGTCCAGCTCCTTGAGAGCCTTTCACTTTTTCCACAGATTTATTTCTGGAGTCTTAATTCTGAACAATTGCTGTTTATGTCTTTATGTAATCTCTTGAAAGTATAAACAATTGAGTATTTAGCTACAAATCGAAGGGTGGGCAGTTCAAATCCACCCTGGAACACTTTTGTTTGTTTGCTTTGAGACTTTGGAAGAACTCTCATTGCCAAGTTGATTCCAACTCATAGTGAGACCCTATAGAAGAGCATAGAACAGACCCTTTGGGATTCTGAGGCTATAAATCTTTACAGGAACAGAAAGCCTCATCTTTTTTTCCCTAAGAGCAGCTGGTGATTTCAAACTGTTGACCTTGTGGTTGGCAGTCAAATTGTAACCCACTACTCCATCAGAACTTCTTTTGAAAGAAAGATCTTGTGATCTATTCCTGAAAGGTCACAGCCATTGAAAACCCTATCTTGCCCAGTTCTTTGAAACTAGTGGTTGCCACTAGTCAGAATTGATTAACTGTGACTGGATTGGTTTTGGTTTTATATGTCAAGCCTTATACTAGCAACACATGGATTTGATTAGTTTTACTTGAAGGAAATGTTGAAACTGGGAAGTATATTTTATTTTTTTTTTAGGATTGCCCTGGCTACTCAGAACCTCTTTTTTTTTTTTTCTTCAGGCATCACTGCCCTCAGGTGGTGGGAGTAGGAGGCCCAGCCTTTGCCCCTGAGAGCCGGAATCCAACCTCCATCCCAGTGGGCCGCAGTCCCGCGCACAACCACTACGCCACCGGGGCTCAGCCCAAAACCTCTTAAAATTTCATGTGAATTTGAGGATTGGTCTTTAAATTTTTGTAAAACAGGCTGTCTGAATTTAATAGGGGTTAGTATACAAAATCATATTAAACCAAATAGTTTAAATTTTTTCAAAAAGGTACAACCATATTTCCCAATGTAAAATTGTCCAACACATGTTTCCGTTAAGGCCAGGTGTTTAGTTTCTGTAAAAATTACAGATAAGAAAACCCCATAGAGCACTTCAACTCTAAACAGGGGGTTGCTCATCCACTGTCATCTGATTCAATTCCCAGTAAATAAGATGAGGTTGCCATAAACTGGGGTTAATTTAGTGTGAACTGATTATGCAATATGAGAAGTATTTGTGTTTGTTTTGTGATGTCAGGTTGATTCTGACTCTGACTTTATAGGACAGAGTAGAACTGCTCCATGTGGTTCTGTAGGTGTCATAGTAGTTACACTTTGGACTTCTAACTGCAAGGCCAGCAATTCAAAATCAACAGCAACTCCACAAGAGAAAGACAAAGCTTTTCACTCTGTAAAGAATTACAGTCTTGGAAACCCACAAGGGCAGTTCTGCCCTGTCCTATTGGGTGGCTGTGAGTCGGCATTTACTTGATGGCAGTGAGATTTTCCTCCCTGAGAGTGGATGGTGGGTTTGAGTCACCAACTTTTCTTGTCTTTCTTTTTTCTGGGGGGAGGTCATCACTGCCCTCTGGTGGGAGTATGAGGCCCAGCCTTCCTCCTGGAGAGCTGCTGCTGGATTTGAACCACCAACCCAGTGGACCGCAGTCCTACATACAACCACTATGCCACCGGGGCTCAGCCCTAGTCAATAATTTTTCTAGGTAGCATCCACGTACTTAACAATTGTGCACTAAGACATTTCGTATATTGATATTTCTTCTTAGTTGCCTGTAACTGTTTTCTAAAAGAAAACCAGCTCTGAAAGTATGTAGTAATTCAGAAAGCATGCTAATATTTATAAATTTTCTTTTGTTTAATGCACAGGAGAGTGTAAGTTCAGGACATCAAAGAATTAAGAATTCAGTGATAACTACTGTAGCAAGAGAAAAGGATGTATTTATTTGCCTGAAGTGTTTGGAATGTAACTGCTGTTATACGAGGGGCCACTTTTAGTTGAAAAGTAGAATTACAAGGCAATGGAATCTTCTCACAGACTTCTTGAAGCCTTTTGGTTATTTGGGATGCTTTCTGTGGTTGGGTGTCCACTGTAGTTTTTTTTGATCCTCTTTTAGTTTTGAGACCAGAATGAAGCTGTGTGTGTGTGTGTGTGTTATTTGTTAATACCTACCTAAAATTTAAGTTACTGTGTACGTTATGATAGTAATACTACAAGCAACTTACTAGCTATAGTTTTACATTGAGTTACCCTTGAACTGCAGCCCTCAATAGCTATTTGAATCATCATTGTCCATCTTAGTATCTGCCCAGTGTACTGCTCTGCAGAGATACTATAGTTATCACTTTTTAAGGCTTGAAGAGATAGTACTTTCATGCCTTTGAACACGTGAAGTTTTAATCATTCGATTAATTTTAAGTCATTGCAATAGTAAAAGAAAAAATAAGTTGTAAAGGCCAAGACAATATTAGCATCTTTAAGAAAAAGTACAGTAGATTTTTTTAAAATCAGAAACTCATGAGTCATTGATAACCGGAACCAGCAGGACTTGCTTTTCAAGAAGCAAAGTAAACTTTGTACCCCAGAGAAAACTGAGTTCTTTGTTTGTCATAGGAAGCTGCAAAGGAATAATAATGTTTCCGTACATTTTTTCAAAATGGAAATATTTTGCTGTATTCTCCATACTTAATGAAATATGAAAATTACCCACTGTTAGAACATGCATACAGATTGAAATAGTAAAAATATTTACTTTTACCTTTTAAAAATAGCATTAAAATATTTTTCAGAACATCATTTCAGATTTTTCTGTTTGTGTTTTATGAAAATATGCTACTGTTGTATATATTATTTAACTTGATTTTGACACTCAATTTATTAGCAGCAGCTATTCTTTTTATGTACTAATACCCATAACTACTAACTTCTTTGCATAACAATACTTTATTGTCTGGGAGTCATAATTTTTTTACTTTATGAAAATATTGCTTTATTGAAACTTTAGGATTAGTTAATATTATTATTTTTTAACTTTTGAATTTTTTTAAATGAATCATTTTATTGGGGGCTCATAGAAACTCCCATCACAATCCATACAAACATCAATTGTATGCAGGCCACATTTATACACTTGTTGCCATCATCACTCTCAAAACATTAGAAGTCATAATTTTAAGTAGTCATTTATTAAAGTATATTTAACATCCCATCTCCACCCTCAATTATGCTGTATATCATAATTTAACTTTTGATGACATTCTGGTACATAGTCCAAGGTCTCTATTAGTTACTGAGGATATATTTTTCCCTCCTAAAGAAACGTTTTTTCCCCTAAAGAACATTCTTGCAAATTAAATTATTGCGCGTTTATATTAATACCTTTTAAAGGAATCAAGTTGTCAACCATAAAGGTTACAATTGTACATTTCTACCAAGAGTGTGTGAGAATGTATCTAGAGAATTTCAAAGCCTGACTTTTACCGGTCTTTTAAATATTTGCCAGTAATAATGATAGCTCGAGATTCTAAATCCCTTTTGTTTAGCTTAAAGATGTTAGCATCATAAATATGTATGTACACACTAATTACTAGTTTTACTTTATTATTTTTATTTATTTTTAAATCATTTTATTGGAGGCTTATACAACTCTTAGCACAATCCATACATCCAGCCATTGTATGTCAAGCACATTTGTACATTTGTTGTCCTTATCATTCTCAAAACATTTGTTTTATATTTATGCCCTTGTATCAGCTCCTCATTTTTCCCCTCCTTTCCTGCCGCCCCTCTCTCATGAACCTTTGATAATTTATAAATTATTATTTTGTCATATCTTATACTGTCCGATGTCTCCCATCACCCACTTTCCTGTTGTCCATACCCCATGGAGGAGATTAAATGTAGACCCTTATAATTGGTTGCCCCTTTCTACCCCACCTTCCTTGTAGACTCCCGGTTTTTCCACTCTCACTGCTGACTCTGAAGGGGTCATCTGTCCTGGATCCCTTGTGTTTCCGGCTCCTATCTGTACCAGTGTACATCCTCTGGTCTAGCCAGAGTTGTACGGTAGAAATGGGATCATGATAGTGGAGGGGGAAGCATTGAAGAACTAGAGAAGAATTGAATGTTTCATCATTGCTATACTACATTTTACTGGCTCAGTCTCCTCCTCGCAATCCTTCTATAAGGGGAATGGCTCGTTACGTACAGATGGGCCTTGGGTCCCCAATCTACTCCCCTTCATTTATAATTATATAATTTTTAGTTCATTGATGCCTGTTACATGATCCCTTTAACACCTCGTGGTCACACAGGCAGATGTGCTTCTTCCATGTGGGCTTTGTTGCTTCTGAGCTAGTTGACCATTTGTTTACCTTTAAGCTCTTAAGACCCCAGATGCTATAGCTTTTTATAGCCAGGCGCAATCACTTTCTTCACCACGTTTGCTTATGCACCCGCTTTGTCTTCAATCATGTCGGAAAAGTGAGCATCATGGAATGCCAATTTAATAGAACAATGTGTTCTTGCATTGAGGAAGTACTTAAGTGGAGGCCCAATGTCCATATGCTGCCATAATACTAGCTCTATAAATATATGCACGTAGATCTATTTCTCCATCATTATATATCAATATATTTACCTATGAACATGCTTGTATTTAGACCTCTGTAAATGCCCTTTGTCTCCTGTTTCTTTCCTCTCTTTTCTTTTACTTTCTTCTTGTCTCACTATCATGTTCAGCTGTCATTTGGGTTGCACTGAGTGCTGCATTTATTGCTCATTTTCAAATTTTCTATTGAGGATAATTTACTAATTAGGAAAAAATCATAATATCATGCTGCTTTTATTTCTTTTTGTTTGTTTGTTTATTTTGTTTTTTGGGCATCACTGCTCTCCGGTGGTGGGAGTAGGAGGCCCAGCCCCACTGCTGGAATTGAACCTCCGTCCCAGTGGGCCGCAGTCCCGCGCACAACCACTACGCCATCGGGGCTCAGCCCTTTTATTTCTTTTAAGATTCATGCTTGTCTATGATATGTCTTATGTAGTTAAATCTTTAATGATTTCTATTATTAAGTTCTAACCCTTAGAAAACATGAAATTCAGATTCAAAGCTTAATATGAATACATTTGACTCATTATAATTAAGAGAGTAATTGCTTTTAAATTTGAGATTCATCCATACACTTACCAGAGTGGGACTTCATGGTGTACAAATATTAATTGAGTATAAAATCAGAATTATGTGTAAATTTTCACTTTTTTTGTTCTCTAAATGGTTCTTTATCTCCAAGGATCAACCTTAGCACTCTTCTAGCAGCATACAGTACTTTAACAAAATTCCTTGTTATGATTTTGCATATGTGGCTCATGAGTTTGCTTTTATAAGAGGATTGGATGACTCAGACAATATATTCTCTTTTAATATAGCCATGTTCTGTATGTTTTGTAATGGCTTTCTTGAAATGAAATTCGCAGATAGTATAATTTGCTTGTGTGTAAGTGGGAAATGTACTTGGCTTTTAACCAAAAGATTGGAGACTTGAGTGCACTCACTCAAAGGTACTTCAAAAGAAAGACTTGGCAATTGGCTCCCCAAAGAATCAGCCATCGGATATTCTGTGGCCTATAATTCTATTCTGATACAATCAGAATGGACACTCAGAATTGATTCAATTGGCTTCTATATTTTTATTTTTTATTTAATTGGTTTTTATAATCTACCTATCCATACACAGAATTAAAAGGCACTATCACCAAAACAACACAATTTTCTATTAAGTGTAATAAAGAATGCACTTAAAAATTTTGTAAAAGTCTTAACTTAATTACATTACAAAACATATTGAAGTAGTTTAAAATATATTTTGGTTATACAGTGGAACCACCCAGAGAGCTTTAAAAGATAGTAAACTCATACAACTACCCCTCACTTCACTTCTAGGTATTTTTCCCCCAAAATAATGAAAACATGTCTTCATAATGTATAGAAAAAATGTAATATTTGTTAGCTTCCAAATATAAACACTTCAAATGTTAATAAAGAAGTTGTAGACTGGCTGAGCCCCGATGACGTAGTGGTTTAAGTGCGGGACTGTGGTCCACTGGCTTGGCCGTTCAAATCCAGCAGCAGCTCTCCAGGAGCAAGACTGGACCTCCCACTCCCACCAGAGGGCAGTGATGCCCCCCGCCCCCGCCCCCCCCCCAAATAAAAACATGTTAAAAAATATGCTTGAGTTAAAAAAAAGAAGTTGTAAACCATGCATTTAATCTATGAATAACTGTTTGGGAGTCAAGAATGAACTACTGATACAATATGGATGAATCTCAGAAACGTTGCACTTAATAACCCAGGCAGAAAAAAAGTATATAATTGGAGATTATGAACTTGCCCCAGGGAGTTGAGATTTAACTGAAAAAGCTTTTTGAGTGATGGAAATGAATTATGTGTATTAAATATGTTCATCTAACTGTTCATAAAATTTACCTTAAAAAATAAACCACAGGGCTGAGCCCCGGTGGCATAGTGGTTGTGCGCGGGACTGCGGCCCACTGGGATGGAGGTTCAATTCCAGCAGTGGGGCTGGGCCTCCTACTCCCACCACCAGAAAGCAGTGATGCCCCCCCCCCCAAAAAAAATAAAAAAACAAAAAAGAAAAAAACCACAACACTTAAACAATACTTAATGAAACAAAATAAAAATACCAATGACTCTAGACCTTATGTCCCAGAGATTGTCATTTAACTGACCTGAGTGTTGGCTTGGGCTTAAGTGCAGCCCGAGTTAAAATTTTCTTGTTCGATACTTGTCCTTGTATGTGGATTCACAATGTGTGTAACTGCTACATATATCTATATAGACATATATGTGTATATATAGAGAGAGATATAAATATATTGCCAACTAAAACAATGCTGGGAGGAACATTGCCATGCATGGCAAAATTTTTTAAGTGAAGAAAACTCTTGGTGAGGTTTTAAACAAAAAAAAAGTTTAACCTTAATTTACTGGATGGATCGACTCAATGGCCATGAGTGGAAAAGAGAATGTGTAAAACTGCATTTAGATGTTCACAGAATTAGGTTTTATTCTCAGATAACTGTAGTAGTTTTTTATCATCCTTACTGAATGATACTATAATGTTGTACAAGATAGACTTTCACGTGACCAAGTATCAATCATCCTCTCCCTGCAACTCTATTTACTGTAATATTTTCACAATGACCTTTTGAGGACCATACATTGCCAGACTGAATTTCCTAAACCTTGCGATCTGTGTTTACACTCAATTTATACTAAAAGGACAACTATAAACTATATTAACATCTGCTATGATACCTTAACTGCAGGCCCATAGTCCCTTTTGGGTAATTCTGAAGTTCAGAAAATAATATTTTTTTCTTTAACTCACTTGGTGTGGCATAATCTGACCCAGCCAAACCTTCTGTAAGGTGGTTTTGTTATGTGTTTTTTTTTTTTTGCATCACTGCCATCTGCTTTTGTTATTTGTATATAGTTTTCCTAGTTAGAATGAGTATTTGTACATTACATTTCTCTGCAGAGATATTGTTAGTTGTTTTGTTTTATTTATTTATTTATTTATTTTTTTTAGTTGTTTTGTTTTTATGGAGTACTCTACTCCCTCCACTTATGCAATTTTTTTTTGCAAAATTGTATATAACATAATAAGTATTTTCAGGTGTACAATTCAGTGATATAAATGACAAAATCACAGGGTGCATCCATCACCAGTAATCATTGCCACCCATTGAATGTGTTTATAATGTTCAATATTTATTGCTGATTTCCATTCTACCAAATGAAAAATGAAAAATTTTTTAAGACACCAGCTAATTTTAAGGGATTGGTTAAAAGATTGTATTGCCAGTAGCTGGTTAGCAATATGTATAGTGAAGATGATATTGTGGGAGTCTAATCAAGAGTGTTCAGAATTATTTCTATTTGGAAATACCATCTTGTTATATTAAAGAAGACTCTTGATAATTTTTTTGTCAACCTCTTTATTCTGTCTGCAGAATAAAGGAAGTTTTCCCCTGGCACCAAGCCTCATACTCATACCATTTTGTGTATTCTCATTTGGAATTATGTGGTGATGAGTTTCATATTATCTTTGTGCTTTTTGAAGGTACTACTTTGTGGTCTTGAGTGCAGGTAGCCAGTCTGATACTGTCTCTGGGCCGTGAAACCAGGAGAAATGATACAAGGAGAGCCACCAATGAGAACAGTTCCTGGAGTACCTGATACATTGTCAGAGAGATTGGGTGCTGCAGAAAACTAATCATCAGTGAACAGAGGCTACTTGTAAGGGTTTACTAGGGAAGCTAACAGGTTACAAAGGATCCTTGGTAGTATAGTTGGGTTATAAATTGAACTGCTGGCCACAAAGTTAGCAGTTCAAATCCAACATCTCCTTTCATAGAGAAAGAGGAGGCTTTCTGCTTCCATGAAGATTTGCAGTTTTGGAAACCCAAAAGAGGATAGATCTACTCTATTAATTTAGGGTCAGTATGCTCCTCTACTCTGTCTCATGGTCTCCATGCTGCAGCCTCTGCTGCCTTTACCACTTCAAACAATGATCTGCTGATGATTTTTCTTTTTTGGTCATTATGAGACCTCTGAAAAGCCTTCCTACGATGTGAAAACAGATCCAGGTGAGGGATTAATGAATGTCCTAAAGAAAATTTATGAAGCTAGAGCTGATGATATGAAGCGAACCATTAACAAAGCTTGGGTAGTGTCGAGAGAAGCAAGCAAAAGGAGATACAGAATTCTGAGGCGTTTAGAGCCTTGTGGAAACTGCGATGTGGAAAGACCAGTATTCAAAGAGGACTGATGATGATCTGCACAGATAACTAACGTTTGAACATGTCTAGTTAAACTGCCTTCTTCCAAGTAAAAGCAACGGGTATTTCCTACTGGAGGATTTATTTAAATAAAGTATGTTTATTTTTTTAAAAGTAGTTAAATTACAGTTATGAAGTAGCAGCAAAAATAATTTCATAGTTGGGGTCACCACAACATGAGGAATTTCATTAAAGGGTCGTGGCATTTTTGCTACTCTAGGCCCAACCTGAATTTGTTCTAGGTGCAAGTACCTCTTGCTTGATTCTGGCTTTTTAAATATTGATGAGGTCTGTTCTTTCCTGTTCATTATATTTTATCTTTATATTACTATTGTTTTATCCTTACCCCTTCATTTTTGTTTTTTATTGTTTCTGTTGGATTTCCCAGTTTAAGAAGCGAAGGAGGAATGGCTGCATAGAGATAATAACGAATGCAAAGATTTGGAGAGGATGAAAGCGTGAGGGTAGAAGCATTGGGGAAGGTGAAGGGATTTGGGGAGTAAACAGTGAAGACAGGAGGGGGAGAGGGAACACTAGAACAGAATGTGATTACACAGCTCATTTTTTTAATTAAAAATCATTTTACTGGAGGCTCGTACATCGTTTTTCCCAATACATAAATAAACATACTGTGCCAAGTACCTTCACATGTCCGCTGCATTTATCGTTCTCCAATCATCCGCCTTTTCCCTTCAGCCCTTGGTATCAGCTTTTCCCCTTCTTCCCCTGTTCTCCCTTCCCATCAACCCTCAATACTTGATAAATTATTATTGTTCTGTCATATCTTACACTGCCTGACCTCTCCCCCAACCCACTTCTTTGATGCCCGTCCTTCAAATAGGAGCTTATGTGTATATCCTTGCAGTTGGTTCTGTATCTCTACCCTACCTTCTCTCCACCCTTCCAGCAGCTCCAATCTAACCACTGACCCGAAAGGGCTCATCCATCTTGGTTTCCCTATATCTCCAGTTCCCCTCTCTACTAGTGTGCTTTCTCCAGTCTATCTGGATTTGTAAGGTGGTGTTGGGACCATGATGGTTGGGGGGAGGAAGGCTTCAGGAACTAGAGGAAACTTGTATGCATCATCATTGCCCGGCTGTACCTTGACTGGTCTGTCTCCTCCCCGTGACTCCCTGAAAGGGGTGACCAATTACCCAACAGTGAGCCACCCTGCTCTCCCCGCTCATTCGTGATGATGTGATTCTTATTCTTTGATGCTCGATACCTGCTCCCTTCGGCCTCTCTTGATCACACAGGCTGGTGTGCTTCTTCCATGTGGACTTTGCTGTTTCTGCGCTGAATGGCGACTTGTTTATCTTCAGGTCTTTGAGAGTCCAGACATTCAATCATTCAGTAGCTGGACACCATCGTTTCTTCTACTCTGTTTGCCTCTATATCCATTTGTCTTCAGCGATAATTGGGAGTCAATTGGTCCATTGATTTTGATTTTTGTTCTTTGATGTCTGATATCTGATTGTTTCAGCACCTCAAGATCGCACTGGCAAGTGAGCGTCTTTTATGGTGGGTTTTGTTGCTCCTGAGCTAGATGGCTGTTCGTTTATGTTCAAGCCTTTAAGACCCTGCATGCTATATCTTTTGATAGCTGGTACCATCAGCTCTCTTCACCACTCTTGCTCATGCTCCCACATGTCCTCAGTGGGCGCCTTGGGGATTACACAGCTCATTTTAAAGGTGATTTAGTCATGGGGAGCAGGGAGGAAAATGTTCTGAAATTGTGGTAATGACTGTACAATTCTTGACATGATTGAACGATTGAATTGTATGATGTGGATTATGTGCCAATAAAACTGAAACAAAAATATATAAAGTTTTCCAATCCACCCATGAATATTTAATGTCTTTCTGTTTATCTTAATTTCACCATATTTTAAAAATTTCAATGTATAAATCTGGTTAAATTTTTTCCATAGATATTTTATTCTTTCAGATTACATTGTAAAATTACAGTGTAAATGGAATTGTTCTCTGAAATTTCTGTTTGGATTGCTAGTGTACAGAAACACAACTAATTTTTATGTGTCTTCCAATTTTATGTATTCATTTATTAACTCTAGTATCTTAATTGTGATAATTCCAAATATGAAGGTTTTCAAAACTTCATAGAAAAACAATTGAATGATCATGGAACTTTTCAATGAACCTTTTGACACCCGTGTATATAGGATCATGTTATCTGCAAGAATGATTTTCCTTCTGCCTTTATAATTTAGATGTTGTGTCTAGTGACATAGTGCTTACACATTGGATGCTAACCACAAGATCAGCAGTTTGAAACCAGTAGCTGCTCTGGGAGGATGGAGATTTGCAGTTCTTGAAGCTCACTGGGCTAAGTCTACCCTGCCCTAAAGGGTCTTTGTGAGTCATGAGTTCAGTAGCAGTGTTCTAAGTTGTTTTTATTTTTTTCAATTGTGCTTTCAGTACAGTACTGAAGATTAATGATAAAAGTTGGCGTCTTTGGGGCTGAGCCCCGGTGTCGTAGTGGTTGTGTGCGGGACTGCGGCCCATAGGGTTGGCAGTTTAAATCCAGCAGCAGCTCTCCAGGAGCAAGGCTGGGCTTCCTACTCCCACCAGGGCAGTGATTCCCCCCCCCCCCCCCAAAAAAAAAAGTTGACATCTTTATTATCAGAGGAATTTTTTAGTGTTTTACCATTGTGTATGTTTTTCACTAAGGAATATTGCTAGCACACTGGTTAAAGCACTCAGGAGCTGAAAAGTTGGCAATTCAAACTCAACAGCTGCTCTGCAGGGCTGGGCCTGGGTGTGGGTGTGAGACAGTGTACTTGTATAAAAATTTATAGCTTTGGAACCTTGTGTGGTGGTTATACTTGGTTCTTTAGTGTTGATATGAGTCAGAGTTGACACAATGGGTGGGATGATGCTTGCTATGGGGTTGTTTTAGTACCTTTTTTCATGTTGAAATATTCCTCTTTATTTGTTCAGTGTTTTTATTATGCACAGGGATTCCCAAACCAAACTTACTGCCATTGAGTTGTCAGTGCTGACTTACAGAACCTGTGGGTTTCTGAAACTTTTGTTTACAGGAGTCAAGAGCCCATCCTTTCTCTTGAGTTGCTGCTGGTAATTTCAAACTGCCCACCATATGGATCAAAGCCCAATGTGTATGTAACCACCACACAACCAGGACTCCTACTAGATTTGTTTTTCCTTTTTTAATCCCCTTCATTCACAAATATTTATTTAGTACTGATATATACCACATACCATGTTAGGCTCTGAGATGAAAGAAATAAGTCTTCCATGTCCTCATGGAACTCGTAGTAGGGCAGGAAGACAGTACACAGTGAGTAAGTACTTCAGATGCAGTCAACAGGGTGATGTGATAAAGGAGAGTTAGGAAACATCTACTTTTTAAATGGAATGATGAACAAAGAAAGACCTGGGAACTGGCTAAAAGCGGACTTTGAAGCCCCACTTCTCATGATCAGCATGACCTTAAACAAGCCACTAACCCTAAACCATTACCACCACAACAAAGTGCTGTAATCATGAAAAACTTTCCTTACTTTACTTTACTTTACTAAAAGCTTTACTAAGCTTTTTATGATGTAGCTTTTGTTTACTACTGCTATTCAATAGCAACTTGCTGGCTATTCCAAACTTTCTTTCAGTTCCTCATTTTTCTGCTCATCTTAAATCCACATGGATGTGCTCCTTATGTGTTTCCATTTTACAGGGCCTTGTAATCCCTCTGTTTTAGTCAACCAAATATTTGAAGACCAATGCATTCAAAAGCCAAGAGGAGAAATAGAGAAGTAAAAGACATGGAAAAGATGAATCTGGTGAAGGTCTTTCAAATTTGAGGAGACACAGTCAAAGGCCCATGTGGCTGGACTGGCCTTGAAAGGCTACTTAACCCTCTGAGACATAGAATACAAAAGTGTACGTAGTCAGATGTGTAGGTTGGGAAGAGCAGTCATACTGCTGGAGTAGATATTTTGACTGAATTAGGAAGGTTCGCTGTAAAGAGAAGGGTATGGTGTATTTAAGGGCTTAAGGAGACTGGTTAATATTTGTAGTTATTGAAGTGAATGGACAAAGAAACTATGTGGTGCCAAATCAAAGTGACTGAGGATATTTAGTTAGGGCTGTGACACACAGTGAAAGAGCTATCTAAGCTGGACAGTAAAGGAGACCCAGAAGGGGATTGATGTATGTTGAAATGGTGCTGTGAACACCAAAAAACCTGTCACTGCAGTGAGTCAATTTCGACTCACAGTGATCCTGTATGACAGGGTAAAACTGCTCTGGATAACTGGTTACCGATAGTAGGAGTCCTCAAACTTTTAAAACTTTTTCCACTGCTCCCCACACCATCAGAAGGCCAGACTTTAGTTTAAAAAAAAAACAAAAAACCCGAACGAATTCACTGTGGGCCCAGAGTGAGTAGGCTGCTTAGCAGGCGACAAAAGCATTTGATGGCCGGATAAATGTTCTTGCTGGGCTGCATGTGGCCCGCGGGCGGTAGTTTTAGGGTCATTATGAGCAGGAATTGACTTCGTGGCAGTGAGTGTGCCTTATTATTATTTTGCAGGTGATGGTGGTGTTCTGAAACTGCAAATCTTCCTAGGAGTAGAAAGCTTCTTCTTTTTCCTTAGGAGTGGTTATTGGTTTTGGATTGTTGACTTTGCTGTTAACTCAATCTATATAATCCATTACATCATTAGGGCCTGTGAACAGAATAAATTTTTGTTTCTAGGCTCCCCACCCCCACCCCTGAATAGGGTGGATAGAGGTCTGTATACCAAAAAGATTACTGGCTTGGTATTAAATGCCTTTTTCAAATGAGATAATTATGTATATGGATTTTTTTCTTCATTATAAATGTGGTATATTTTATTCATTGAAAATGTTAAACCACCTAGTATTCCCGGGATGAATTGCACTGGTTCCCAGTGTATAATGATTTAAATATGATTTGGGGTCCAGTTTGGCAATATTATATTTTCATCTGTATTCATAAGGGATATTGGTCTACAGGTTTTTTGTGTGGTGTTTTCTCTTGCTTTGGTTATTAAGAGTAATGCAATAGAAAATGTCCATTCTTCAACATCTTTTTTGTTGGTGGTGGTGGTGAGGGTGAGTGGAGAGGTTAAAAAGAATTGGTGTCAGTTTTCCTTTAAATGTTTGAATGAATTCTCCAAGGATATCATCTGGTTCAAAGTGATGTCATCTGGTTCAAGACTATGATTACTGATTCAGAGTTGAGATCTTGGGTCAGTATAGGAAATTTGTGCTGTGTTAGTGCCAATGTAATTTATGTAATTTGATGACAAAATTTGTTTACAGTATCCCCCTATCCTATTTCTTTAGAGTCAGTTGTAATACTACCACTTTGATTTCTGCTTTTAACTGTTTGGTTTTGTTGGTTCTCCTGTTTTTTGTTTTTTGTCTACGTAATTACTCTGCTCTGAGATTTAATCTTTTTTTCCTTTGGTAACATTGGGCTGGGATTGCCCATTTTCTTCTAATTCCTCAATGTGTGAAGTCAGGTTATTGACTTGTGATCTCTTTTTTTTTGGGGGGGGTGCATCACTGCCCTCTGGTGGTGGGAGTAGGACGCCCAGCCTTTTGCTCCTGTGGAGCTGCTGCTGGAATTGAACCTCCTTCCCAGTGGGCCACAGTCTCGCGCACAACCACTACACCATCGGGATTGCGATCTCTTTTTTAATGAAGGCAATTTTAACCATGATAAATTTCCCTCTGAATACTGTCTTCTCTGTGTTCCATAGTTTTGATATGTGGTGTTATAAAAATGGCATATCAGAGACATCAGACACCGTCAGACTTCATGATGTGGGGTGGGGAAGTGAGAAAATCAGCATTATTTCAAGGTTGACACAGACATATCTCTACCTCATCTCTCCAACCTTTTTACTAATTCGAACACCAGCTGTCATTTTCTGTGTCTCTGCTGGCTTCCTAGTTCATTGTAGTGGTTACACAGAATTCAGAGACGCTAGTAACGATTATGGGGTTTTTTAGGGAACTTAGATTATATTCTTCAAGCTGTGCAACCACTCCCACCCTTATTTTTGGAGTTTTTTTTAAACTGAGATACTAACTGCAAGGCCAGCAGTTTGAACCCCTCTGGCTGCTTGCCAAGAGAAAAAGTCTTTTGCTCCTGTAAAAACTCAATAGCCTCAGAGCTCTAGGAAGAAACACGTCTTCTCTATCAGTTGAAACAAAGTCAATGTCAGTGGGTGGATAGGGTGGCAATGTTTTGCCTGTCAGACCTTGTGTCCATTACCATTGTAGCTGGCAGGATGGCTGTGGTAGTCCGAGACAGTGTGTATAGACTTAAAAAAAAAAAAAAGGTGTGTGTGTCCAGGGAGTAGAGAATTGAGGTGTTTTGCAAACCTGTATCATTTATCAGGAAAGCAGTTGTTTGCCCAGAGCAACCTAGCAGTCTCAAGAACTACTTAGTTTAAATGATATAATTGGTAATTAGGATTTTATTTTGATGGAGGAATGATTATTTTCCAACTGAGAATTCCAATAAGTAGAATTGTATTGCTATATAAAAAGCTATTTGATATAGAAGAGGGCTTTGGATATGAAGAACTGGTCAGGAAGCCAGCCATTTGTTATTTACATTAATAATTTATGCACATTTGTTTGGATTTATCCTTTCCAGTCTATTCAATCTATCAGCTAGATCTCTTTTATGATTTTGAGCTAAGTCTGTATTTTTCTCCCACTCTCTTCAGGACCTTCTAAAATGACCCTTCATGGAACAATTGGTAGTGGTAGCTGGGTACCATCTAATCCTTCCGTTGCCAGGGCTATGAGGTCTAAAGTGTACATGGTTCACTCGTTCATTGGACTGATTGTTTCCATGTATCTTTCCAATTTCTTTACTCTGCATACAGAGATCAATAATTGCACCATATGTGGCTATTCACGAGCTTTTTTTTTTTTTTTTGGGACATCACTGCTCTCCGGTGGTGGGAGTAGGAGGCCCAGCCCCACTGCTGGAATTGAACCTCCGTCCCAGTGGGCCGCAGTCCCGCGCACAACCACTACGCCACCGGGGCTCAGCCCTCACGAGCTTTTTAACACTTCATTCCCTACTAACAATGTAACATTGTCCTTGTGGACTATGATTTACCATTTAACCTTGGTTGGTGGTTCTTGAGTTGATGGGACACAGATCCAGTGAGTCATTCCTTCAAAGTGTTTTTGGTTTATGTCTCAGAAGTTTTCATAGCCTTTCCTCCTGCATGTGCCACTACATGCACGTATTTGTGGCAAAGGTAAATACACATGTACAAATTGTATTTGTGTGTATCACCTACTCTACCTCCCGCTGATTGTCTATTTAAACATCTACTTCTGGATTATCACTGTTGCAGCATTAAGTATGTAACAATATTTGCTTTTGTTGCCTTTATGGCATGCAGAATTCCCAATGCATTCCTCTGCCTCCATCATTTGTATTTTGCTTCTCTGGAATTTAATTTTTTTTTTTTTGAGTAGAGATGCAAAGAAGTTATTCTTTGATTCACAAACATCTATTTTTTTCATCTTAATTTTTCTTATTTTTGTTTTTGTAGGATGCTGGCTCAATTAGGAAACATCAGGGAGATAAAATCAATCCAGTGGTAAAGTAAGTATGATCTATATCTTTAGTTAGAAAGTGTTTGTTTTATTATCTTCTTTGTAGATTATATCTTTTACTGACTTGCTCCTTTTTTTCCAGTATGAGTTAATTCCAGTATTCATAATGTGGTTCCTTTATATCACACTAACATTCACACGGGTCTAAGCTTTCTCCTTTTGATTTTGTGTCCCTGTTTTATTGGAGAGGATTAAGCAAATAAACACACCAACTGGTAGTGAGCTTAGAACAGAGCAGAAATGCTCCATAACACTCCTGAGACTCGGAGTCTTCATGGAAGTTCAGATTCTCTCATCTTTCTCAATAGTATGGTATTTTTTTTTTTACTCTGTGCGCAAGGATAAAGCTCCCCCTCCCCCGCCCTTTTGACAGCCCAGTTACTAATAAAAAGTTTAGCCATTTGAACCCATCTGGTAACTGTAGAAACTTCCTGACAATCTCTTGTAAAGATTACAGCCCAGGAAAACCAAGTGGGTTAGTTTTACTGTCCTATATATAGATAGGTCTCTGTGCATTAGAATTTGAGGTGTTCTACATCAGCAAATAAAGGTGAAAAATTATCTTATCCGTGTCATTAAGTTCAACCCCGATTCAGGGAGACACAGCTTCCCTGGTGGCCTTCCAACTTTGAGTGCCTTCCAACTGATGGACTCATCTTGTAGCACTGTCGTAGACAACTTTCTCTTCATATGGTTTGCAGTTGCCACCTTTTTGAGAAGTAGTTGCCACACCTGTTTCAATGTAGAAACTAGCTAATTTATGGCAAGTGGTCTCTATAAAGTGTTCTTTTTTATTTTAATCATTTTATTGGGAGCTCATATTGATCACAATCAATACATATATCTATTATATGTACACCACATTTGTACATTTGTTGCTATCATCATTCTTAAAACATCCTCCTTCTACTTAGACCCCTTGTATCATCTCTTCCTATTCCCCCCTCACCACTGCGCCTCCCTCATGAACCCTTAATATGTTTTTTTTAGGCATCACTGCCCTCTGGTGGTGGGAGTAGGAGGCCCAGCCTTTGCTCCTGTGGCGCTGGAATTGAACCTCCATCCCTGTGGGCCGCAGTCCTGTGCACAACCACTACGCTACCAGGGCTCAGCCCCCCCTTAATAATTTACAAATTATCATTATTTTGTCCTATCGTACGCTGTCCGATATGTCCCTTCTCCCACTTTCCTATTGTCTGTACCCCAAGGAGGAGGTCATACGTAGATCCCTGCAATTGGTTCCCTCTTTCTACTACACCTTCCTTCCACCCTCTTGGCATCACCACTCTCACCACTGGGCCTGACGGGATCATCTGTCCTGAATTCTCTATAAAGTGCTCTTAAAGCAAAGTGTCACTTTGAAGGTGTGCCAACCGAAGCCATGTGAAAGCTGGACAATGAAAAAGGAAGCCTGGAGAAGAATTAATGCATTTGAATTATAGTGTTGGTGAAGAATAATGAATAGATTGCCAGAAGAGCAAACAATCTGTCTTGTAACTGCCACTGCTGACTGCTCTGAAAGGAATCACAATAAGAGCTCCTGGGTAGAGTAGGAGGAAAATGTGGGACAAAATTCAAAATCAAAGAAGACCCAGCCTACTCAAGGTACAACCCTGAGACTCTGGCCCTTGGACGATCTTCCGGCTTAGAAATAGAATCCATCCTCATTGCTCCTCTTTCAGCCAAAGGATAGATGGGCGTATAAAAGGTGAAAATAACACCAGTGAAGTTTGCGCTCCTTTGAGCATTGGTTCTCAACCTGTGGGTCATGACCCGCAAGGGCAACATTTGCTCAGGAGTCTGGTTTAGAATGCATAGAAGAGTATGAATAGAAACCTTAAACACATGGTGGAAGGAGAGTGCTATTATGTTTTGGGGACAGTTAATGACAGGAGTCAAAATGTGTACAGATGGTTGAATAGATAGCTCATCTGCTGTGTAAAGTTTTATCCAAATCACAATATAAAGTTAAAAAAAAAAAGGCAAGGATGGAAAGATTTAGTCTCAACATAAATTTGGACGTGTTCTCAGGAGGGACCAGTTCCTACAGAAGGGTATCATGCCTGCTACAATAGAGGGTTCGTGAGCAATGAGCTCAAGCATAGATGACTGTGAGGATTGTGCATGAGTGGGTAGTTTCATTCTGTTGTACATAGATAAGGTCACTGAGTGGCCACCAGCTTGGTGACTAACAACAACAACAACAACAACAACAACATGAGCTGGAGTCAGCTAGAGGCACGCTTTATCTTATCAATAATTTTAGTTTTCACTACTTCCTTCTCCAGACCTGTATGCAATCAAGTTGTTTATTTGTTTGTTTTTTTATTGGCAACAGGCCCAGTAAATTTAATTTGAGGCTTAGATTATCTTTACAACCTCCACAGGAAGTTTTCCTTTGAGAGGCTGAATTTTTACAGCTTCCTAGAGTTTAAACATTTAATTTCCCTATTCTGAATTCATTCTTTTTTTTTCTCACTGGACAGCTTTATTTCAGACTAGGCCGTGAACTCGTGGACTCCAGCAGCTCTGCCTCCTTCCCATTGGTCCGCGCAATGCGGGCCTCTCTCAGTAGGCAGGCTGGCACTGCACCCAGGTGCCCTTCTCCTTGGCCTCCTCCTCCTGGTTGTTCTGCTTCACGTGCTTCAGGAAGCTGTCTCCGCTCTTGATGTGCTCAATGTGCACGTTGATTCTCTTGGCAAGGATCTTGCCCTTAACTTGCTTGTTGACAACAATGCCGACAGCGTGCT